>VWZK01001316.1:50715-67752 GCA_013396935.1 Baryphthengus martii | reverse complement strand
CTGGACTTGCGACCCCAGCTGGTGAGTGCTCAGGATGGGATGGGATTGGATGGGATGGGATGGGATGGGATGGGATGGGATGGGATGGGATGGGATGGGATGGGATGGGGTGTCTAGCTACCGCTGCCATCCTGCTGTGGGGTGAGGTGGGGTGGGATGGGGTGTCCAGCCACTGCTGTTGTCCTACTGCCAGATGAGGTGGGATGGGGTGTCTGGTCACTGCCCCAGTGTCCCCTTCTGGAGGTGGAGGGGCAAAGCTGTTCATTGCTTATGGAGCTGTGTGTGCGTGTAAATGATACAGGTGTATGTATCGATCTGGAGAAGGGCAGGCTCCAGGGAGACCTCACTGCAGCCTTTCAGTACTTGTAAGAAAGATGGGGACAGTCCTTTTAGCAGAGCTTGTTGCAGCAGAAGGGGTGATGCTTTTAAACTAAAAGAGGGGAGGTTTAGACTAGATAGAAGGAAGAATTTTTTTACACTGAGGGTGGTGAGACACTGGCCTAAGTTGCTTAGAGAGGTAGTAGAAACTCCATCCCTGGGAACACGCCAGGTGAGGTTGGCCGGGGCTCTGAGCAACCTGCTCTAGTTGCAGATGTCCCTGCTCCCTGCAGAGGGGCTAGACAAGATGAGCTTGAAAGATCTCTTCCAACCCAAGCCATTCTATGATTCTATATGCCCATATATACAAATATTGATACCTACCACATATATGTATTGATTCAATACATCCATACATTTGTGATATACCTGTGTCACATTCGCCACTGTGGTTTTGCTAGGTTTGGCCACACTGAATAGCCGTCTAACTCTGCGTGCAGGGAAGTTGAGTCCTGTAGCGCCTGTTGCAGCAGCGTCTGGGTGCGTGGTCCCTTGCTGGGCAGGGAGGTTTGCAGAAGGAAGAGGTGTGCAGCAAGCTCGAGTGGGAAATGTTTCAGTGGAATCATGAAGGAAAAGCTGCCTCTGCAAGTCAGGAGCCCAACATTTGGGGTCTGATGGGGGTTCCTAAGAAGGCAGAATGGGGAGGGAGGTGGCGAAATGTCTCGAACCCACCTGGATGCTTTCAGTGTTTCTGCATCATGCAGGGGCTTCCAGCTCACAGGTGCAGTTACACGGAGCCTGTGGAGGACCGGGCAGGTTTTTGTGAGCTGGGTTTTAACTACCTTTGGCCGGACTAGCGCGGAGCTTCTGCTGATGCATCTATATGGTTGGTGCAGGTTTATAACGGGCAGTTTAGTTAACGTAGGCCAGTGACACGCTGATCCTCGTGCCTTCTCTCCCACTTTTCTATCCTTGTGTATGTAGGGCAAGGCCTCTTACAAGGCACACACCACCGCACGGCCCTGGGCTCGCTGGAGATGCTAACGCAATTATCATACCGTTCCTGAGTTTCCTTCATGGCCTCTTATGAAGGACACGTCTGAAATCCTTTTTGAGCATTCTATTAAAAGCCATCAGTAAATTCAGCATTATTCCAGGAATGACAGCAATTAAAATCATCTGCATCAGCCCCAAAAGAGGATGTTGGTGGAGTAGCTTTGGCAAAGAGCTTCCTGGCTGGTTTCGGAAAGTCTCACTGCATGTGGTGAGGGCCAGGCACCGACCTCGATAGTGCCACCAGACATCCAGAGTAGCAATGCCGACAGGCGGTGGAACTAAAACCAGACTTCGGCCCAAAGATGGGTTGAGGGCAATCTGTATCAGGCGCGGAGATTAATTTGCCTGTGGATTTGGTTTGTACCCGTTATTTATTGCTAGTGTTAGGGGAGCAAAGAAATCCTGAGAGGAAAAAACCCAAAAGTGGCAGATAATTGAGGCTGCTTTTTGCTTCCTACCAGTATATCTGAGCTGTTTTCAGTTGTTAGGTTTCTCATTTGCACCGAAGTTTCACTGTGACAGAGAATTGCCCACGGGTTGTTCAGTGCTTTGTACGATTTTCAAGGCTTTTCTCACATTCGTGCAGTGACTTGAGCGCTGGGTGCGTGGTGTCCCCAGCACTGGCGTCAGCAGCGGTGTCTTTCTGGAGGAGCGGGGGACACCATGTACTTCGCTTGTCCCCGGAGCGACACGGGGCCGCGTTGACGGGCTCTCCCATGGCAGGGTGCCAGCAGCCACCGCGCTCTGCCAAGCACGGGTGCGAGGATCGGTTGTCTTTAGGGGCACGTGGCTTTTCAGAGGAGCACAGGAGACCTTACGGCCTGCGTTAGCTCTGTGATCTCTGCCATCAAGTGAGCAAAAGGCAATAGCACACCTGCTTCCCTCCTCCGTGCCTGCGGGTAGGGTTTCTCCTCTCCCTGAACACTCGCCAGCGCAGCTGAGCTGGCTCAGGAGCTGCCGTAATTCGCTGCTATCTTGCCAGGCCAGCAGCAAATTGCTAGCTCATCTTTCTCCTACCTGTAGCAAGGGGAGAGCCGGCAGGGAATGGTGTTTCATCCATCTTCCTAGGCCTGCTCCCCTGATGGGGCTGCGCTACAGTGCTAGAGGCAGTTATGAGCCAGGAATTTGGGACCAGCATCCTTACGGGGCTGGCTGAGAGGTGCAATGCTAAAGAAACAACTAAAGGAATGGGGGGGGGAAATAAAGGGCAGGTGAAGGGTTAATAGTCTTTGAACAAGTGGGCTCTTTTCTTCCCAGAGGGACTGACATGGGGTTAGACCCACCAGGATACCTCTGCCTGTTGGGTACACCCCAGCCCTTGTTTTCATCTCCCTGCCAGCAGAAGAACCTCTTCCTACCCTGGCTTGGTACCCCTAAGCACGCACATCTGCACCTCAGGGTGCTTCACTTCTTCTTTGGATCGGATCCATTAGGTTCAACCAAGTTCCTTGCCCAGGCTCAGTCTCAGCTGGGACAGTGTCACATTTAGATTATTGGACTGAAAAAAATGAGAAATAGGGTATTTTGTAGCCTCTCTGCTTTGTAGAGCTGCTCAAGGAGCTCTTCCAGCCCACAGCGACTGCAGTGCCCGGGGAGGTGGCCACGGTTAGGAGTCAAAAGGAGCTCCACAGTGAAGCCTTCACCTTTGGTGTTGCTTGGCTCTGTGTGTGGCTGGGTGTCCAGCTCCAGGACAAGCAGGAGGACCTTTGTGCATGGGTGGTACCCTTGGACACAGCACAGCACTGAAACACCAGGCTCCTACCCTCTCATTTGGGGGTATCTGGACAAAAGCCAGATCCATCGCAGCAGTCGCGAGGAACAGGTAATTTCCAGAGACTGTAACGAGCGTGTTAAGCTATTTCCCTTTCTCACTTCAATCACTTTCACAAAATGAGTTTAATGAAGAGCTATTCTCTGCTTACAAAATGGTGCTGCACAAGCGAGATGGATTCCTCTGACCTTTCAATGTGCTTTACTTGAATTGGCTGCCTCTTCATGTTCTCTGCTCGCCGCCTCGAACGGGAAAGGCAGCTGAAATTCTGACTTACAGCAAACACTGTGGCATGTTGCCTTCTCTCCACCAGTCACCGGTGCTCTTCCCGAAGCCTTAACTATTTATTGTTGGTGGTATTATTTCTGTTCTTGTGTCTGAGAGCTCCGCATAATGTTTCTGGAAAGAGAAGTGACCTGTATCCTTGCTGCTACTGTAGCAGAAATCAGGGTTATCTCTGCTGTGACATCATGGAAGAAGTAGGAAATGTCTGGACATGCCTGAGGAACAAACCCAGAGCCCCTCTGTGGCCGAGACGCCACCGGGAAGCAGGACAGGTGAGAGCAGTCAGCCAAAATAATTTTGTTATCACAGATAATCCAGGCAAGGAAAAGTCTTCAGGCTTAGTAATCAAGGAGATGGAAAGGTCAGTCTGGAGCAGAAAGGGTAACAGAGGCTTGAGTCGGATGCTGGCACAAGAAACGTTTGGATTCTCCTTCCCAGCTTCCTGTGATTCCCAGACAGCTCTCTGGGTGACATTCATTATTTGTGTTCTTCTCACCTAACGGAGTGAGTCAGGGACCAGGGTGCTACATAACCAAAACAAAAAGCTGTACTTTTGCTAAGGAAAATCCAGCTGTGAGATGGGAGAGAGAGCTGATAGGAACCCTAGAGTAGGGGGAGGAGGAGAGAGCTGCGAGGCTGCAGCCCAAGGAACGGCATCAGCATAACCTTGGCTATCACTCATCCCTGCAAAGGGAGGAGGGAGTGCGAGGAGATAATGAGGTAGGTTTGTGGGTGTTTACCAGGATCATGATAATACTTTGTGACAACAGGAGAACAGAAGATGACACGTTAAGGTAATGTTTGGGCACTGGCTATCGTGAAAACAGTGTGAGAAGTTTTAAGTTTGCAAAATCTACAGGACTGCCCAAAATAACTGCTTTGCAGAGGAGCCACGCTTGCCATGGCACGTGCCGGTGGAAAGAAGGCAGATTTCACCCAGCAGTGGAAACCCCCCACCCTACCTCTTGCTTGCAGAGAGTCCAGGTGTCAGGGTGGGGATGGGGCACTGGGAACTTCCCATCAGGCTGGGAAGAGCACGGGCAAGCAGAGGCCAGACCTGTGCTCGACAAAACACTCCTGAAGTCTTTTGGATCTGCTTTTGTCCCCAAAAGTACGAGCACGGTCGCGCAAAACGTACAGATGATGCCGAAGCGGATGAGAGTATTAATGTCCCCTTTGAGTCCTGATTTCCTGGATGGCAGCAGAGGATCTGCAGGAGAACAGTCACAGAGCTGCAGCTATCTGGCAGAGAGGTATCTGACAGCTAGCTATCACATTTTTCAAGGGCTTATTCCTGGCTGTTTAATACTTCATATGCTCTCTTGGGGAGGGAGGAGAGAAGAACGGAGGAGTATATTTGGCACAGCAGGGAAGTGGACTCGGGTCTTTTCCATCCCTTAGTGCTGTGCTGTTGCAGAGGGAGAGAAAACCTCCTTCCACAGCGGTACTAATCCTCCTCCACAGCGAGCTGAACGTTTTGAACTTGAACAACTCCTCTCATTTTTCCCCCATGTGATTGTGAGTCAGGCTGAGCTTCTCTATTCTTCTCCATAATTGAGTAGGAGATTATTTTGACTGGAAATAACCAGACACAGGTATCATGGCTGTGAATGCCTCCATGCATGCCACTCGCTAAAAGTTCTGTAGCCTTTTGCAAAGGGAGCTGGTCTTTAAAGACTCTGCTCAATGGAGAGGGAAGAAAAGCAGAGGGGAAGAATAGCTCCTTCCTGCTCACTTCTGTCACTGGCTCTGCTAAACTTAACCCGCTGAATTGTTGGTGACACGCTGTTCTTCAGAAGCAGCTCTTTTGTGGAGGAGCTCCCCTGTGATGCAGGGAATAGCCGCAGTGAGACAGGAAATATCCCTGACAGGATGGCTTTCTAGAGGAGCTTGTAGCTGCGATCCAGTCCCGCAGACACGCTGAGAGAGTTATGAAAAGCCATTCCTCTAAAATCTCCAGGGGAACCTCCCCAGGGTCAGATTTTCCTGTTCCTTCTGTTCCTCTCTCTAGTTCTCTCTCACGGGATACAGAGCATCTGCTTGGATTGCATTCCCAGCCCCGAGGAGCGTGGGGTGAGGGAGAAGCGGGTGCAACGTGAGGCCACGTCAGGGCGCGTGGCCTCCTCTGCTGCCGTGGCCGGTGATGCTGCGGGACGCCAGGTCCTGCCGGTCCCGGCTCTCGGTGCTACCTCCTCAGGGCTGAGTTCTTGCTACAACCCCTCCTACTAGCAAAGCTGGACGCTAAGGAGCATTTCACAAGATCAGGCTTTCTCCAGTTTATAGGTAAGTGGGATTGCTTCAGGCTCTTGAGTCAGCCTGCGGCACACTAGCCAAGCCCAGAAGTTTTATCTGTGCTGTAGCAACCTCGAGCCACTGCTGTTCTGTTTGTGCATCTAATGTCTCAGCTGCTTACTGAGGAGCTAATGAGCTTTTGGAGATACATGGGCGTTATAAACTCCTTAGGCCAGACATAAGCAGCTTATTGCCTTTAGGAGCACTTCCAGCCCTTGGCTCTGCCACTGTGGTGCTTCTCAGGCCCCAAGTTCTTCGTTAGCAGGAAGGATTGTAACATCTTGCAATAAATAAGTGTCTGGCTTGTGACAGGCGTGCACACGTGTGCTGCAGCCATCTCCATGGCTTGAGGTAAAACCTGGCAGCAGGACAACGGCAACAACAGGCTTTACACACGCTGTTGTCACATCTCCCTGCACGACTGACGTCAGCCCTCGCAAACTGCCTACCCTGCACCTTCTCGTCAGTGCAGGATGAACCTACCGCCCTCGGCAGGGGAAACGGCCTTTGGCACCCAACAGCAAATTCAGCTGCAAAGGATGGGCAGCTTCAGAACAAAAAGTGGCTGTCTTGATTATAAAACAACTTGCTTCCGTTGCTCTCGTCTCTGCTTTCAGACACACCTACTATGAAAGCCTGTCTAAAAAATTGCTGGTTAAATAAAAAAAAAAAAAATAAAAAAGGAGGCAATGCACAACTGAAAGTTCATTTTCAAAGTCACTGTGAAAGCACATTTTTACTTCCTTAGTATGAATTCAGCCCTTGCTGTTTTCCACTTGCTGTCTACAGCATCTGCCATGAAAAACAAACCTGCTGCAACTGGTCAACAGGCTGTAGTTGCTACTAAGTGCTAAAGAGAGCCTTCAAATAAAACCTGCTTGGCTAGTCAAAGCATCTTCATCTTTATTGGGTATTTTACTTTTTTCCCCGCTTTTACATATTACCCAGGTATCAATTAGCCCAACAGCACTCTTTCAGGGTATAACTAGGAACCTAATTTGCTATCTAACTCTGAAAGTTTTGTTTAGTTGCTCTCCTTGGAGCAGTTTTGGAATTAACCTGATCGTCGGGGAGAGTTATTTGAGGTGCTGGAAGTACCTTCTGATACCATCTTTTAACTGGAGTAGATAAAATCTGAAAGCTGCTTTCTTTGCTGCTCTGTTGTCCTTGTCTATTACCTTTGCTGTGGTTTATACCTGTGCACAGATTAGACTGAAGCCAGAACTACTCTCTTTTTTTTTTTTTTTGGCATTCTGTGCAAATGGGTATCCCCTCCTTGCCCATGGCCCTTTCCCCTCTCCACGGCTGGTTGAAATGAAAGGCTGTAAAAACCTTCAAGGGGACTAAAACTGGGAGATTTAACAGTATCAGAGAGCCCATGAACACTACTCAAATGCTAAATTCTTCCCTAAACAGGTGTTGTCTGTTTAGCCGAAGCCCTTGCCGGGACGTTGGAGGAGGACGACAACCACGCAGCGTATTCCCGTGACCAAGAGCAGCGGTTTGGAGGTCAGCTCAAGGCGGCTGAAGCAGGACAAACAGTTCAGTGCCACATCTGGAATTCAAATCAAGCCATCACTGGATTCACGTTCAAGGGCTGAGAGTCGCTAACTAACCTTCCTGTGTTTAAATTACGTAACCAAAGGCGTTCTCTCATCATTTCATTTTGAACTGTAGAAGTAGCACGTAAAAAGCTTTTGCAGCTTAGAAGCGTTCGTGGGTCTCAACCAACTTTGTTGGCTAAGTAAAGCGTGAGAAACATTTTTTAGTTCTATCAAGCGAGCTTTTAAGGCAGGCTGATGAAAAGAAATCTATTATTTTAATAGTGCTTTCTCTCTGGTAAAAGGGCTTGCTAACTTCCTGATGCAGAGCTTGAAGTAACAGAGAAAAACTATCAGAAAAGCTGGGACGTAGTTTGGAGCCGAGGACAAATTGTGACCCAAATGTGAGCCTGCCCAAACCTTGAGTTAAATGCCAAAATGCCCCAAGATTCCTCAGATGATCGTGCAAACTGTTAAAGCTTGTTTGTTTTGGGTTGGGTTGTTTTTTATTGAGTTCGTTTTGCACAAAGGGTTTTACTTTGGGAGGATTGGGTGGTTTCAATTTTTATTTATTTGGCCTTTCTCTGTTGTATTTTAACTAATAAACTTCAGTGCTGCAGGGCTGATGAGGGAAAACCTCCTGGAGCTGTGTTAAACCTGAAGTCTTCATACCCGAGAGGCTCAGGGTAGGAACTTTTGGGAAGATCCAACAGGTTTTCACATTTGTTGCGATCCCGAAAACAAATTGTTGTGATTAAATAAAGGCAAAGCTTAGGGGGGAAAAAAAAGCCGTTGGTTATAAGCATAGCACAAAAGCCTTGGAGAAAGCCTCTGTACATCATCTGAATGTCTGCTGAGTTACCTTTGCAATCAGGAGATGATGAACTGGGAGGATCGTGGAGAGCTCTACGAATTTCAGCCCTGCAAGGCGTGAGCCCAGCTTAGGAAACAAACCTCATCTGCCAAGTTCTGCAGGGCCATTTCCAGCTTTTCTTCTCGAAGGAGGGACCTGGCTCTGCTACCAATAAATGAAGTGGGAATTTTGACATCCATTTCAAAGGGAGCTAAACTGAGCTCCATGCAAAGGGAGCGCTAGCATGAAACGCTGCTTTTTTTTTTTTTTTTTCCTTATTAATGTGACTAATTAAATGTTTGTATTTTTTAGGCACTAACTGGTTTTTGATGGTCGTTTAGAGACTTTGAGAAAGTCAATAATTTTGATGAAATAAGACTGTAGACTCCAGAACAAAGTCCACATGGAATCCGTGGTGTTGCTAGGATACAGTTATTAGTATTTTCAGTGGCTGGGGTATTTTTTTGGTGTGGATTTTTTTTGTTGTGTTTTTTTTTAATAGAGTCGGCCTAACCTCTCTTACAAACAGTTGAATACGTGACTGCCTGATCCCATTTACACGATTCTCCCTCAATTTACAGTAATGAAGCCAAACGACCCATTAGTTTCAGCCACTTTGATTTGTGAAGAAGAAATGCAAAGAGTAATTGTGACCCGAGCTCTAGGGAGCACATTTTATCTGAATTTTGCTGGTTTTTAAACGACGTGCGGGATTTTCTCCCTGTGGGTGTTACATTGCTGAAGTCAGTCTCCCTCTAGTGGTTAATTTCCAGAGGGGCCCTTGGCTTTCCTGCCTTGGATTGGTACCAAATTTGATAGTGTGATGCAGAAAGTTGAGTGACCTCTATGAGCTGAGCCATAGAGCAGCATTGAGCTCATCATTTTTAAGAGAGGAGCATAAAACCTATAAAAATATTATTTGCTGTGTGTTTTATATTTCAGAATTTATTTATTTATCACACCATCAGTAGTACATGCGGTTTCCATCCCAGGCTCGCTCTGTGGTACAGGCTAACGAGGTTTGTTCAGTGTGTG
The DNA here is from genome assembly GCA_013396935.1 of Baryphthengus martii. Classification (NCBI taxonomy): domain Eukaryota; kingdom Metazoa; phylum Chordata; class Aves; order Coraciiformes; family Momotidae; genus Baryphthengus; species Baryphthengus martii. The sequence goes on along the minus strand of VWZK01001316.1, from coordinate 58,601 downwards.
GGATGTGTTTCCTTCAGCTGTATATTGGGATGCCTGTGAAAAAAAAAGATCAGTATTTAAGCTCCTGTTCCGCATCAAAGCCAATGCCAGATGTGGTGCCAATAACATTCTTGGTTTGTTTTTTTTTGATTTAATATAACACAGAACAACTTTGTGGATGGTGCTATTTCTGAATCCTAGTGTTTGAGGAAGCGATATCTAAGTGACACACTCTGCAGATATTTTACTGGGAAATAAAGAAAAGAAAGCTGTTTAGAGTTCATTTCCAACATGTAACTGAGATTTGAGGTCTGTTTGGTTTCTTGCACTTAGGCCCCTGACCCCACCTTTGCTGGACACCTCTTTCTTTAGCAACCAAGATAGCTCCAGTGCCTTCCAAGTGTGAGGAATGGAAGGGGGAGGGATGAAAGCAGAACCCTGGTATCCAAAGCTCAGTGAGAAATCCCAAGTCTCCCAATACCTGACGCATGGATTGGATGCTGAGTTGAACCAGTTTGGCTCCCTGGTAAAGGCTCAGGATCTAACCTACAGCATATGGAAGTCAATACACGCCCCAGAAGTTAGCAAGCTGCCATTCCATTTTCACAGGCCCCTGGACCCCGAGGTTATGAGATGCCATCGCTTTCTTGTGAAGCATTTTACAGCATGTTCAGTTATGTAGCAACTTTCAGGGTAAGGTTTTACTTTTGTTTGACTTGTACTTAATGCTCAGCTTCTATTGGGCAACCCGGAATCTTGATCCCTCAGGAGACTGCTTGAAACACTCTCCTTTGGACGCTGCTCCGTCAAAGCTGCGCAGCGGCTCCCGTAATTGTGATTTTGGAGCCAATTTTGTCTTTCATTTTTGTTTCTGCTTTTCAGGCTGAAGTTTCCACACAACGTCCTGGCCAAAGGTGATTTCGTTTCAGTTCATAACCTGAGCAAGAACTATTCCGTTAATTTTATTTGTGTAAAGAGACACACATTTACTTCTAGCATGTGGAACAGAATTCTTGCACTTTTCAACAGCTCCACAGCTAAAAAAGCAGATGTATAAATGTGCCGTGCACAGGGTCCTTTCTGAGATTTTCCTACCATCGTTCACAGACAGTAAGTCAATAGGAGTCCTATGTTTACAAGGAGGTCATGGACACTCATGGGATGCCCATGAATGCAGGAACTGGCTTTACTTTTATGTAACTGTATAGATTTTTGTTTTATTTTTACTTTGAAAATGCACATGTAGGAACTTCTTTAGCAAGGAAGGAAAGGATGTAGCTGAACTGCACTTCTTTTTGGACTCGTGAATGGCTACCTCAATTGTACAAACTAAGGAAAGGTTCCTCTGCTTGTGTGACTTTGGTAGGTCTGTGCATTTGCAGGTAGACTTCGATGAACAGGAGCTTGTAGGAACCAGCTGTGAGAGGAGCCTCTCCCGTGGAGCGGTGCTTGGGACTCTGTGGGAAACCTTCTGTCCCAGGCAGGACTGGACTCAAGCCTGGGAGATAAAAAAAAAAAGGGCAGCGAGCCAGTTTGTTTTTAACAAAACAAAGTTATGCAATATCTGTTAGTTCTGACATGTTCCCAATATGCAGCAAATGAAGAACTCACTAAATACAGTATATCTCTGGCCATATCATTTGAATATAACTTGTTTCCATGACAACCTCCGCTTAACAGCTTGGCTGATATGAAATCATTCCTAGATGAGGGAGCTTTTGCCAAAAGCATTGGGATTCAACACTTGAGTATCATGTTTTAGGTTTTAAAAAGCATTTATTTAAGCCCCTGGAAGCAAATATCAAATGAAATCCCTTCATCCTCACCTCTGCTTCGGCTCTGGGTTGATCAGTTTATCTTCCTGGGAACCTCTCAGAAGCAGCTCCTGTGTTACTTAATATGCTTCTGAAGTCCCAGGCAGTGTTTCAAGAGCAAGTGATCGTGACACCAGCGTTTGGTGGAGAAATTGCACTTCATGGCTGTTGGCTCAGGCTGTGAGGCAGTAGCAGGGCAGCAGCTGGGCACAGCAGCCAAGGCTTGTGCTCGAGCCATCCCTCAAGTCTGTGAAGGTTTATGTTCCAACCGGCTCTGCCTCAGAAGGAAAAAGAAGAGCTCTGGCTGGAGAGAGTTCCAGCCCAATGTTTCACACAGCTCATTTTTTATCAGGAGCACTGCACAGACAAACCCAAGTTACCCCTTAGATGTTGTCTAAGGTGTGGTACCTGTCACCTCACAAACAGCTGTGGAACTCTTCCAGCAATGTGACTGCTCATATGGTGCTTGTTCCCTTCCTCCCTTCCTGGTGCTACATTGCATTAGAATATCGCTAAAATAAGCCTCATGCTTTCCTAATATTTCTCACCTACTCAGGCATTGCAGTTGCCACAGTGATGGTACACAACTGCCAGCAGGAGAAGGGATAGTCCCGATGGTTTTAAGAGGCAGTTTGCCCCTTCAAACCCTCGTAGATTTATATCACAGGCTGGGAGCAGGGGCTATGGGAAAGCTACTATGAAAAAGTTACTGGAACTGTCAAATAACATGTTTCAAGCACATGCAACATACCCATTGCTGTCAAGATATGGGGATCAGCAAGGATTATAAAAGTAGGGATTTAAATCTCAAGCAAAACCATAGAAAGGGTGATGAAGCATTCGTTGTTTCTTCCAGCTATAATTGTGCCTTCTTCAGCTCTAACTAGCCCCACGGTGGAGCCACTTAGGACTCTGCTGGGGGAAAGAGCTTTCAGGTGTCTGAAACTGGCTGCAGGCAAGCAGTGCTTCGAGCACACCAAATGGGGCAGAACAGGACTTCCCACTCCACTGTGGGGTTTTTTTCCTCCCCAGTTGTTCCCTGGGAAAATTTCAGCTGTTGCCTATCTGAAATCAGCTGAGCTAATCCATTGGCTGATTCCTGCTCTCGGCCACATGGTCCTGCTTTATAAGGCCGTAGCAGAAAAGGGCCTGTTTCCCTGGAGAACTCTGCCAGTGAAAAGAGGATGTGGCTGGGAAAAAGTGAAGGGAATGGAGCCAGAAGCCCTTTCTGCCACGGTGAGTTTTAAGCAGCTCCTCTCACCTTTGCACCATCTTGTAGACTACGTAAGTACCGTATCAACTTGAGAAGGTGCAATAGCACGGGAGATGGTTTCACCAGGGTTTCTTTAAAAAAGAACCTTCCAGAGATATATGGCAAGTATTGATAAAATAATTTTTAATTAGTGCTCTATAAATATCTGTCTGAAAATGCTAATGATTTCCTGGGAATCTTAATCTCCAAACTGATTTCATTTAGGGAGCGCTGGCAGCGTGAGGTGGCAAAGCAGAATCAGGATGCTGTTCCTGAGATTGTTTTTCCTTGTGAGATCCATCTCGGGAGACTCGTTCTTTCCCTCTGTGTCACGACTTCTTAGAAATCTCTGTAGGCAAAGGACGCGCTAATTCAATGCATCCTGTGATTGCCCTTCCTCCACAACCAGATTAATTTCCTGTTAGTTGAGATTCCCCCAACGTACCTTGTGCCAGGGCGAAGCCTGGTGTTTACTGATGTAAACAAGAAATAAATGGAGGTTTTACATGTCTCATTTGGAATAATGATCCAGCCTCTGCTGCCGGGTACTCGCTTCGTGTCTCAGAGGTGTGGGGCTTGTACTTCTATATTGTTCTTCACAGCTCAGATTGTTTATAACAGAATAATTTGTTTTCAACCTGAGCTATAATATTTTAAATGATAGACAGCTCTCTAATAATGAAACCTGGAGGTTTTTGTTGAATCATGTGGTTCCCGTCAGAGGTGGGTGCTGGATTCATAGTTTTTGCAATATAAGGTGACGTTGCTGCCTATCCAAAATTTAATACTCTGTTGGCAACCTCAGCAGAGGACACCAAAAATGTCTCAGGCACGGAGGCTGTCAACGGCTGTCACGGAGGCACAACGTGGCCCTTTAGGGTCATAAGAAATTAGCACTCTCCTCCTCTCCTCCTGTCTGCTCCAGCTCTTCTAAGAAAAAAATCTGTGCGTAGATACAGCCATTTATTGTGGCTTGTTTTTTTTTTCTTCAGTATTAACATTTTTGGTGGGCTCACCATTAAAATAGAGAGGAAAATGCTCAGAGTGGGCATATCAATGCATTTTTAGATTCCAGGCTCTCCCAAATGGTCATTATCTTGCCTTCTATTTAAAGAGGAGTAAATTAAATTGCAAGAGATGGTACAACTGGTTTTCCAGATCTTATTTAATTTGGCTTAGCAGTTAGCATTTTCCATCTGCACAGCGTGATCATTAACTTTTTTTGTTTCTTCATTGTCACTGTACAGACTGCTTTTTATGGGTGATCTCTGTGCCCTTTCTTACTGTTAGGTTTTTATTTCTTTAAAGGAGTGTGTCTTTATTGATTTTTCTTTTAGGATGAAGTATATATAAAATTATTCACCCTACTAAATGTGCTTGCAAGGAAACTTCTGTGATTCATGGTCTTTGATCCTGCTATCACTTATGTGGGTGTTTAGCTTTACTACTGTGCATAGTCCCACTGGGAAGAATCTTAATTTTTAAAATACTATTATAAAAATAATGTGAGGTTTTTAGCACGTGTCCATGCTGGATTATGAGGAACATCTCCCTATAAAACTAAGCATGTAAGTTAAATAGGCTGTAGATGAGAAGATGGATAAATTATCCCTCCCCCAAGTCTGGAAAGGTTTGTTGTTGTGTCATTCTCCATCCATGGTCAGTTCAAATGGTACTCGTTCCCTCCATTTTGTGAACATGCAAGGATTTTGAGTCTGAAAACTTGGATTTTTAGTTAGATTTAGTTTTTTGGTCAGCACTGCCAAGCCAAGCTGAACATGAAGATAGATTATTGTCTTCAGAAAGGCATCCCCAGAGCCTCATCAGCGCTGTGGTGAGATCTGTGTTTGTGCAGAGAAGGGGCTGCAGGCAGTGTGCTCAGTGCAGGACAGTGGTGTTGGGCACCCTGCCTGTCCAAAGGCCTTGTGGCTGTGGTCCTCGTAGAGGTCTAACAAAGCAGATCAGCATTTCCCCTCTGCTGTTTCCTGCAAGAGGGGCAGAGATGTAAATGGGGGTGAGAGCAGGTGCTCGGCCTGGCTCTGGGGCTCTTTCTGGAGCCAGCTGTGCCCCCAGGTGGGCCCTTGGCCATGCCCATCACTGTCACCATTGGTGTGGCTGCCTCCTCCTCCCCATCACAGAATGGTTGGGGTCAGAAGGGACCTCTGGAGATTATCTAGTCCACTCCCCCTGCTCTAGCAGGGTCACCCAGAGCAGGTTGCCTAGGATTGCATTGTCCAGGCAGGTTTTGAAAGTGTCTCCAGAGGAGACTCCACAATCTCTACAGGCAGCCTGGTCCAGGGCTCTGGCACCCTCACAGGAAAGAAGCTTTTCCTTATGTTCAGGTAGAGCTTCCTGAATTCCATTTTGCGCCTGTTGGCCTGTGTCCTGCTGCTGGCCCCATCCTCTTGACACCTGCCCTTTAGCTATTGAGCAGATGTTCTCTCACTCTTCTCCAGGCTACACAGCCCCAGGTCTCTCAGACTTTCCTTGTCACTGAGACGCTCTGGTCCCTCATTTTTGTAGCCTCTGCTGGACTCTCTCCAGCGGCTCCTTGACTCTCTCTAACTGGGGAGCCCAGAACTGGACCCAGTACTCCAGATTTGGCCTCACTAGGGCAGAGTAGAACGGGAAGAGAACCTCCCTTGACCTGCTGGCCACACTCTTCTCAATGCCCCCTGCCAGAGTAGCTCCTCCTTCCCACAGCAGTGTGACTCCCNTGGCGGGGGGGCAGCTTTGCGGGACGCAGCGAGCCAGGGGAGGGGAGGGGGGGAAACACCTCGAAATTCGTCTGTGAAAAATATCGCTGCGCTTTGTCGGCTTCGCTCGGCGAGCAGATGGAAGACTGGGAAATTAATCTTAGGCTGCGTATTGGAAAAGTTTGTGGTCATACCGCTTTGTAACCTCCTGTCCCTGACATCCCTGCCAAAGGACCGGTCACCATCTTTCCACGCAACTTTTTGTCGCATCTCTCCTTCGGCCGTGATGGAAACCCAGCCAGCTGAAGGCTCTCCCCACCTCGCCGGGGAGCGTTTGTCGGGAGCTCCTTAATGAAACCTGTTTGGGAAACGCTTTCGGTTTTGTAGTTCAACGGCCGCGCATTGAGTCAGCCAAATGTCAGCGTTGTTTTAAACTCTAAATTTAGACATGACGCTTCCAGGCCCCAGAAATAGAAGGGTAGAAGGTCATTATGCTTTGCTGCTGCACTGTTTGTACAGCGCTGGATTGTCCCTGATGTCCCTGCCCCACCGAGTCCCACCAACCCGACCGTGACGCCTCCAATTTTAGAACTTTTTAATAGTCAGGTTTGACTCCTGTGGATGTTCAGTGCTTAAAATATGAAGTGATCTGTTTTGAGGGATTAGCTAAAATTTATTCATTAGCTGCAAGGTTTATATTGCATTTCATGTACTTGAAGTTTTAGTCTCTGCTGCAGAGGGACCTCACCCCCGTGGTGCATACAGCAGGGCATAGGGGGAGAAAGTAACCAAGTCAAAACTGAAATGGGAAATTTAAAACCAGAATCTGATATTGTTTTTCTAGTGTGTGTTTTCAGGCATCTTGTTTTAAATCTTCCATGTTTCCCTTCTCTCAGTTTTCTGTGGTATTTCTCCCCTTGTCCCACCCTAAGAGGAAAAATCTCTCCTTGGTAAGCCTCTCTGCCACTGGACGTACTGCCACATTCTATTGGTAAAATTCTCCTTTTAAAAATTTTTTTCTTGGTAACTTTTCGGCTTGTGACAGAAATAGCAAGAAACTATTGAAAACACCTAAATATCCCAGGGCCTGCAAATCAAATCTTATAAATAACCCCACAAAGTATTTCTGGTGAATCCTTTTAAATTCATGTTGTAGTTACAGTCAGGTTCAGGATCTGACTTGTGTGTTCTGCTTGTTTGTTTTTTTTAAAAAGCACCATTTGGACTGCTGTTTAAGGAAGCTACCATCCAGAGCTGTTTGTTTACACAAGCCATGTGGAGATAAGCAAGTCTACTTTTTATAATCAGCCTTGGAAGTTCAAAATCCATTTCAAGTTCCTGAGTTGCACCTTGATTTATTTTTTTTTTCTCCTAAATCTTGGTTCCACTTTAATTCTGACTCTTAAAAATCAGTTTTTGTTTAGATTTTCCTTCTTTCTGATCAAGGTGTAAGTACACTTAAATAGGTGGCATTGCAGTTCCTTAATCTACAAACCCAAGAGTGCATATATAAGAAAAAAAAAGTAAGACCATATATACACAAAACTGTGTTTTGTTCACCAGCAGCAGTGGAATAATGGCAGGAACAAGAATGACAGCCAACAAGCTGTGCTTTATTCATTTGAAAGCTGTNCCTCACAGGAAAGAAGCTTTTCCTTATGTTCAGGTAGAGCTTCCTGAATTCCATTTTGCGCCTGTTGGCCTGTGTCCTGCTGCTGGCCCCATCCTCTTGACACCTGCCCTTTAGCTATTGAGCAGATGTTCTCTCACTCTTCTCCAGGCTACACAGCCCCAGGTCTCTCAGACTTTCCTTGTCACTGAGACGCTCTGGTCCCTCATTTTTGTAGCCTCTGCTGGACTCTCTCCAGCGGCTCCTTGACTCTCTCTAACTGGGGAGCCCAGAACTGGACCCAGTACTCCAGATTTGGCCTCACTAGGGCAGAGTAGAACGGGAAGAGAACCTCCCTTGACCTGCTGGCCACACTCTTCTCAATGCCCCCTGCCAGAGTAGCTCCTCCTTCCCACAGCAGTGTGACTCCCTCGGCCCAAAGCCCACTTGTTCCCGTGGCCGTTTCCCTCCTCCCCTTGCCCGAGTCCCGTCCGCCTTCCCTCTTTCCCGCGTCCCTCCCCTTGCCCGGCTCCCCT
>VWZK01001316.1:0-49527 GCA_013396935.1 Baryphthengus martii | reverse complement strand
CTTTTTATAATCAGCCTTGGAAGTTCAAAATCCATTTCAAGTTCCTGAGTTGCACCTTGATTTATTTTTTTTTTCTCCTAAATCTTGGTTCCACTTTAATTCTGACTCTTAAAAATCAGTTTTTGTTTAGATTTTCCTTCTTTCTGATCAAGGTGTAAGTACACTTAAATAGGTGGCATTGCAGTTCCTTAATCTACAAACCCAAGAGTGCATATATAAGAAAAAAAAAGTAAGACCATATATACACAAAACTGTGTTTTGTTCACCAGCAGCAGTGGAATAATGGCAGGAACAAGAATGACAGCCAACAAGCTGTGCTTTATTCATTTGAAAGCTGTTCAAGGCATTAAAAAAAAAACAAACAAAAAGTACAACTGTGAACTTAATCTACAGTGATGTGTGGAAGTTCACGTCTCTCTGGAGACCCGCAGAAGCGGCTGTAACATTTATTGGTACACCCCCGCGGATTTGGTGGAGGGATCATTGCTTAGGTTTGCATAGGGTCGTCTTTCCATAGAATGTAGCTGTGGGTGCTTCTTTAACTTACTTGAGTAACACCTGGTGTGGAGCAGTGATGTTTGCTCATGAGGTGGTATGGATTTTTTTGACTGCTATTGTGTTTTGCCCTATACTGGGACTGAAAAGAAGTGATGCTTAAAGATAAAGGCATGTTGAGGTGGATGTGTAGTTGTCCTCTTCTCTTAAACTACTGTGAGATCCATGGCATATACTTTAACATCTCCAAAATGTATTTTTTCATTGTCACACTGGTAAAATAAATACCCATCAGCTAAGCAGCGCCTTCTATAGCAACTAGTGATATGCTACCAGGTGATTCCCTTGGGGTCCCTGAGCTTGCTTTTATCGGTGTCACTCAGTACATCTCCTGCTTTAGAAGCAAATGCCCTTGTTTTATCTCCATCAGCACTTTTTTCTGCGAGTGTCTTGGCACCGGCTTAGCATCTGGAGGCTGGGATCCTGTGACCGGGTTCTGGTTCATTGCCATTATCTCACGTGTCACAGGGCATCTGCATTTCCCGTAAGCGCTCAGCCTTTCTTGCTCTGTGTGTCTGAAATAGTAACCATCTGATATCGCTCTCTTGTATCTTCCCCTCTATCTGCTGCAGGAAAGTGAGCGTGATGAAAGCGCTCGGGAGAATATTATTCACCAACTCGACAAATAAAATCTCATCTATGATCTTCAAATGCTCACAGGTCAGCAGTTTCAGAGAAGATGACAGAGAAGCTGTCAGGTGCTTTTCTCTTAAGAGAAATGAGATTTCCTTTTTAAGTGTTAAAAATGTTTTAAGGTCATGTTAAAAGTTTTGAAAAAAGTGCTAAAAGTTTTGAACCCAGGGCTTTAGATCTACTGTTTCAGTTGTCCATTCTGCAGATTTCCAGGTCCACACCTACATATCTCATTTATAGTATTTTTGCATGCAGTGGTGTTATGGGGCATGGGGAATTTCCGCAGGTCCTGCAGCTGCTTTTGGTGCCTCCTTGGGAAGCTGATTTGTGCTGGTGGCTCTTCACACTCGTGTTTATCTCAGTGAGGTTCTGGATTTGTGTATGGTCCTGCTTCTAGTGGCCTTTGGCTTTGAAATGAACGATTGCCTTTCTAGTTTTTTTATGATAGTGTCAATATGGATCACTGAATAGAACAAAAACAAGGATTGCGCATCTAGTCACTATATTCAGTTGTGTAGCACATTCAACATAGGGATTGCACAAAAGGACAAGTTAAGTGAGATGACCATCAAAGTCTGGGATGTCCTGGGTAACAAGCCATGTTAGGCACTTGAAACCATCCCTTAATGGGATTTTGTGGATCTGACTGGAGTCTCTGTAGATACAAAGCTCTGAAGCTGATTGTGCTCTTTGAAGTATGTGTGGACATGACACAAACCTCCTACTTTGTCAACCTTGCAAATCATGACTTGTTCAGTCTGGGTGTTGTATGCCATTTTATGTTGAATGCTACACCAGGTAAACCTTTCCTAACAAAATAACAGAGGGAACATACTAGTACTAGTAGCTGTCTGATTTATTTTTTTTTTCAGCCTCATGACAAGCAGGCAGAGATTTCATCACTAGTAACAGTTTTCAGTCCTCTGTGCGTGTGCGCACGTCCTTACAAAAAGCCATCTCTTGAAGATGCAACTTGAGCTGAGCTGCCAGTGTTGCTGACAGACCTCTTTCAGTCAACAGCGAGGAAAATAGCCGTACCCATCTGTACAAATCCATGCTATCAGAAATTGAGCACACATCACACAAGCCTGGTACAGAAGTCTCATTTCTAGATAAACCTCGCCGGTGATGCGCTGGCTTCCATCGAAGTCTGAGTGCGCAGCAGGATCGTGGCCTGCCTTTCTTTGTCTTCTTGCCTGACTTCTAACAGGGCTTTTTGGGTAATTTTATTTCTATTGCAAGAATACTTTAACTCTTCTGTTATCTTTATGCTTATAAACATTGTCAAATGTAATGCAGTGGTGTTAATCTGTTGCAGGAAAGTGAAAATATTCTTGCATAAACACATTATCCTTGTGTGCTGGTGTTTCTCTCTCCGTATTTAAACTCATGAGTTCTATATAAGAATTTCTCTACTAAACTTTATCTATAACTGAACCATTTTCATAATAATTGTGAACCTTTATAACTGAACACATCAGATACTTGAAACTAAACTGAGTAATTTCCATTCTTCCCTATAGCAAAATCTTATTTATCTAGGATCATCTATTTCATCTATTAAAGCTTATGAGTAGGTGGCTTACAATGAAAAATGATGGTTAATATTGTAAGAACGTTCAACCAGGTAACTGCATTTTGACAGGCTTTGATGGCTTGAAATCGGTCTTTTGGATTCAGAAAGGATTACCAGATTTATTTAGTTGCCACAGCGTGTTTTTGAGTTTATGCTTTGTAAGTAAATATTTTGCTTATTATACCAGAAGCAGTTGTGGCTAAGTACTTACAGGGGTATTTTCAAAAGTGCTTGGCAGCTTTTAAAGCTCCCGCTAAAGCCATGATGAGATTCCCGCTGGGAAACAAAGGCCAGTGTGAACACGCATGAAAAAACTTCTATCCTGAATTCTTTGCAGGGAAACAGAGGAGCTACAGTTCAGCATCAGACATTAACATAAGCGCAACCACCTGGAGGTTTATTCATGGATAAAACAATGGGATTTATCTTTGTATCCTTTGTTATCTGTGCTGGAAGAATGAAGTAGTGGAGCGAGCTGGTGTTAGGATTCTGTTCACGTAGGTTATATTCCCGTTTCCGTGTTCCACTTTGAACTGAGCACCCGTGGGGTTTACTGTATGGTGGGTCTGGGTTTTTCCTGATACTGCACCATCATTTCTCTCATAAAGATTCTGAAGATGCAGAAAAGTGACATCACAGGGCGCAGAACAGGCAGATCGGCAGAACTGTTGAATATTTTATGCGCAGCCTCTCCGTGAGGGACCCAGATGTGTGTTTGTGGGTGGTGTGGCAACAGACCAACCATCTCCATCCCCAGAAGCGCTGGCGGCGCCTGGCTGGTGCTGTGACCTCTGTGCACTCCTGGGGATTTGCAGGGCCTGTTGAGTTCCTTGGAACTGAATTGTTCACCATGGCAATGACTGTTCAGTGTGGTGCATTGGATGAATTTTATTGTGGATGGTAGAAAAATTCTTCCCTCAAAAGGGAGGAATGGTTGACTGAATGGCTTCATTTCAAGGGTCAGTATTTGCAGGATTCTTGCTTTGTAGTACCTACCACGTGTGCTGAGGTTTTTGGCAAAGTACACAAGAGCATTACTACTCCTGAAGTGTTTGTTGGAAGAGTTAGGAATTTCTGCAGATCCGTTCACTTGAAAGTCATCTGCTGTATCTGCTAGCAATTTAAACTTAGTCTACGTCCTCACTTGAAAAAAAACCCCACCTAATTTCATGGGTTTCAAGGCACAAAACCCTCTCAGCTGTCATCTGTGCTGATTTGCTGCATTTATGGGTGGCTATTGCAGAAACATTGCAGTTCAGGTTTGTTGGCAGTCTGTCATTTGACCGAAAATTCTGGACTTTTCCCTTCTGTGTGTCTACCTGTGGTTTAAAATACAGTCTCTGCCTTAAACCGTTAAGCTAAATTTGTGCAGGTGTAATTTCTGCAGCAAATGATCCCAAACTTTTAAATTGATGCGTGTCATCGTTTTCTCCTTTGCAGTCCTTTCAATAGCTTTAGTTGGTGGGGAATTTTTAATAAAGAACTTTGAGGGTTCGTACTCATCCGTATAAATCACCGACACTTTGCAGAGCTGGGTGAGAGACTGAAATAATGCTGTGTAATCTTGTGGGCATGGAGCACTTGCCAGGCAAGTTGCTAGAAACAAATGATCACTTAGCTTAACTTTTAAACCAGATAATTTGCTGGTCAGTTGGTGTTTTCTGCCAGCTGATCGCACGGCTTTTCTGGAAAATGTTATTTGCAACTATCAAAATGAACCCTTTTATAGCCTTGGAGTGGAATATTCTCTTGGTCTTAGCTGCACTTTGAAATGGCATTGAATTTACTAAATGGCTACCGTGGTTATCTGGGTAACCTTTGGGAGCTATCTTTAGAAGAATATATTTTACTCTTTTATTTGAGTAGACCTTACTACTGAAGCAGCTCAGTGGCTGTATCAGTGTGAGTATGGAAAGCTGTGATTGATTTGTAGTACAACCTATAGTAACCCCATATGCACTGGTGGCTGCTCAGTTAAACTGTCAGAATTAGTGCCTGAGAGAAGTTACTTCTTGGACAATGGTGTGAGACAAGAAGAGGCAAAGTTATTTCAGGTTTTGCCTGTTTGTGTTCTGTTATACATGAAACAAAGTGTTAGTAGTGAGGTGTTATTTCTGTCAGCAACCAGGAAAAGCAAGTAGTAGTTTGCAGCAAATCCACTACTCCCAACTGACAAACGCTGTTAAATCACCTGAGAAGTTTTAAAGCCTGTTTTAACTTTTTTTTTGTGCGTTTGGAAGCCACCTGACTGACTCTGTTTTCTTCAAATAGTGACAGAAATAAAAGTATTTCTCTTAGTTCTTTAATGCCGAGTGTAAGGGGAAAACAAACAAAGCACCAAAAAAAATGCAACCCCAAACCTTACTATGGTAATTCCTTTTGAGCACATCAATAAATGTTTTGTTTTCAAGTTACCGATCTTCTGTGGAAGTTTTGATAATTCATGAGCTACAGGACTAGAACCTGCCCTGGAGTGATTTCTTAGTTTAGTTTTTTCTTTACTTTTATAACCTCTAGTTAAAGTGATTTTTGAGGTTTGGACATGTAACACTTTTCTCATCAGTTTTACCATTGCAATGTACTCATGTCTAGTGATTAACAGGGAAATAGTAAAGTAGATGTTCATTTGTCTGGTCTATACTGAAAAAAATTGGGGAGGGATTTCTGGGCTGGTTTTGTATGTATTTTTAAAGTAACTTATTTTGATAGGAACCTGTAAAAAAACCTTGGAGCTATTATTAAAGCGTTGATGTGATTCTGTTTCAGGAGTTTTGCATATCAAATGTCTTCTTTTACATCAATATCTAGTTTTTGCCCCAAAGCCTAAATTGTATCTGTAACAACCGAGAGTAATTTTAGTGTTTCCCTGGATGTGCTTCTTGCTGGGCAGATATATCAGGGTAAACAGCCACGTTGATGGGAGAGTTACTGAGATCTGTTGGCTCTTGCTCATTTTTTTTTCAGCAGGTACCTGAGCAACAACTGTTTTCTTCCCTTTCCTTAAATCTGCTCTGTTGTTTCTGTTGCCAGGCTTAATCATTTCTACACGTTTTTGTTTCCTCTTCTGAGATGCAATGGGATGTTGCTTTGCCTTTGATCTTCGTTTTTCTGTAGAAATCCGACTTCAGCTTCTGAGGGAGGGAAAAAATTGTTTCCAGTTCTGACAAATTGACTGCGCCTTAGCAATTTTGACCTCGTTCCCCTCAAATTGTGCTGGGAATTGTAAGCTGGATGTTACAATGTGCTACTGTTAGTGTGGTGACAGGAGCCGGTGCTGTCTGAGGATGTGGATGCACTGTCCCATGTCACATCACAACTGAGGAGTTATAAATAGAATTATAGAATTGTTTAGGTTGGAAAAGACCTTTAAGATGATGGGGTGCAGCCAGTGCTGTGTGTGTCTGAAGGGAGTGGTTCTGGATGGGAATTGGGGGTAGTCGGTATGAGGGTGAGCTAGAGAAGCTAAACTGTGCCCGGTGTACATCGGTATGGTAGTGACACCAACCCAGGACCTCTTGGCTTGATGGGATGTGCTGGTAATAGATATGGCTTGAAGAAGTAAATGCTGGTGGTGGAAAAGCTGCCTGAAGTCTTGGAGGTTTCATAGGATCATGGAATGGTTTAGATTGGAAGGGACATCCTCTGGACCCCCTTGAGCAGGTCCATATCCTCCTTATCCTGTGGGCCCCAGAGCTGGACACTGTATTCCAGGTGAGGTCTCACCAAAGTGGAGCAGAGGGGCATAAGCACCTCCCTTGACCTGCTGATCTTCGCATGCAGCCCAGGATGCAGTTGGCTTTCGGGGCTGTGAGCACATATTGTCAGGTCATGGTGAGATTCTCATCACCCAGCACCCCCAAATCCTTCTCCTTGTCGCTACACTCAATCCATTCTCCACCAGTACTTTCCCTTGGGATTGCCCTGACCCATATGTAAGACTTTGCCCTCGACCTTGTTGAAATCCCAACCTCATGAGATTCAACAAGACCAAGTACAAGGTCCTGCATCTGGGTGGGGCTAATCCCAGGCACCGATATAGGCTGGGCTTCAGAGCAGCCCTGAAGAAAAGGACTTGGGGATGCTGGTGGATGAGAAGCTCACTATGAGCTGTCAGTGCCCGCTCGCAGCCCAGAAAGCCAACTCTATCCTGGGNCTATCCCTTCAATAAATCAACCGCACCACACAACTTGGTGGCAGATCCCAGTACCACCGACTGAGGAACACCCTTCGCCATGGGGGTGGGTTGAGTGGGTCCCCACACCAGAAGAGAGCTGTCCTCTGGGGCCCGCTCTTCTCCTCAGCCCGTGGTTCAGCCGGTCGGGGATCCCCAGGAGCTTGTGGCGGGAGAGGGAGCGGGTCCTGTGGGCGCGGTGCCGGCTGAGGGAAGCCCCGCGGCCCCCCCGCCGCCCGCCGCCGCCGGGTCGCCTCTGCCACCTAGTGGCGCCTTCTCCGGCTAATTGCAGTTCATTAGAGACACCTTCGGCCTGAGCTTTGCTTCCTAAAAGTATCAAACACGGAGAGTACTTGGGGTGCGTTTAAAGGCAATTAAAAAAGCCCGGGGTAGGGACCTTTGTGGTCTGTCCCGGAGAACTCTTCCCACTGCAGAGCTTGTTCTGATGGCTGACAGTAGATGGAGTGTTGTTATTCTTGGTTTAAAGCTCCCAATTCACCCGTTTAATCAAAATTTTTTACCAAATACCTGGTTGGTCTTAATTTATTCAAAAGTATGGAAGCACTTCAATTCCTGTCTTTAAATGATTCATGGTAACTGAAATTGGTAGGTCTTGACATGTGAATATTTTAACTTCACACTCATGTGATTCTCTTTCCCCATCCATCTCTCTTCTCTTCCCTTGATAAAATAAATATTCTTATTATTCTTTATTTTCCAGGTCACTTCCTGGTACGACAGCGGCTGAATGTGCATCAAATTTGAAGAAGATTTATACCGTGCAAACAGTGCAGGTGAGGTGGCTGGCTTTGTGACAGGAGCTGCCACACATTTTCCCCTGAAGCTTCGCCTCTTCAGTTTCATTTTTTTCCCCATATGGCCCTTAAGTTTCATTTCTTTTTCCCCATACAGATGAGTCACGCTTGCAGCTTTGCTTACCTGTGGTATGAAACGTGAGCGTTGTTGGTTGTATTGTTTTGATTTTCATTTGGCTTAGTAGACCAGGAAAGGAGGAAGCATATTGAATTGATCAGGCAGACTCCCTCTTCTTAAACTTCCTTGTGTTTCTGCTTGTGCCTCCATTGTATTGTTAGATTTGATGCTTTGAATATATTTTTCCTGCCCTTTTTCCATTTTTTAATATAGAAAAAAATTACCCAAAGAGTGAAAGTTACACCTTATGGTTTTTTCTTTTTCTCCTTGAGCATGAATTAAAGAAAAAAATCTAGCAAACTGACTTGACTTAAAGTACTTTTAAATTGTGCAGTACTTGCAGCAATGAGAAATTCTGCTTATGTCTCTGTATCGTCTGCCACTGCAGGCATCTCTTGCAAGTGAACTTGCATTTTATTCACCCCAAACATGTATGACAGCTTCTGCTTTACCAGCAGAAACACTGGCAAGTCATCTGGTGGTTCCTGGTAACTCGGATCTTTTTGTTTTCTCCCCCATTCCTGTATTAATACGTGCATCTCAAGCTCTTTGCATCTGGATGAAACTTCACACTGTAATCTAGATGAAGGGATTGGGTTGCTTTTTAGACGTTTAGTTCAACAGAATTATTGTTGTGTTTTTGTAACTCGGAATAACCGTGATGAAGTTTTAGACTAGTTGTAAGTTTGATATACTTATATATTTTTAATATGCTAAGAAAGTTTTATGTCCTGGTTTGTTCTGACATGCTTATTTTAACTTTAATTTTGGTGATTTTGTTTTTTATTCTCTGTTCCCCAAGGACTTTGATTCTAAAGTAATTCACAGTTCCGTTGCTGTGCTTCTTTCTAACTCCACCTTATGCAGAAATGACATCTGAAAAAGTAGAAGTGAGATTGCAACAAGTCCTTTTCAGAGCATTTTATTATAACATAGAAGATGCCAGTCTCTAGGAGCAGGACATGTAATCGTTTTAGAAGAAACAAACAAGGAAGTAAATCTCCATTAAACTTGCTCTCTTGTGTTAATGCAATGTTTTTTTTTTTCTTTTTAAGGATTTCTGGAGTGTCTACAACAATATTCCTCCTGTGACAAATTTGCCTCTGCGCTGTAGTTACCATTTAATGCGGGGAGAAAGGCGGCCGCTTTGGTATGTGTGTTATCAGACATTTCTGGGAATGAGCAGTGAAGAAAAACCTGAAGTGGTGAAACGAGGCAGGTGTGGGACAGGAATATATTGTTTCTGTTGCCTACAAATGNTGGCAGGGGGGTTGGAACTCAATGATCTTCCAGGTCCCTTCCAACCCAGATGATTCTGTGATTTGTGAGGTTCCTAAGTTCCCAAGCCTGTCTGGGTCCTTCTGGATGGCATCCTATCCCTTCAATAAATCAACCGCACCACACAACTTGGTGGCAGATCCCAGTACCACCGACTGAGGAACACCCTTCGCCATGGGGGTGGGTTGAGTGGGTCCCCACACCAGAAGAGAGCTGTCCTCTGGGGCCCGCTCTTCTCCTCAGCCCGTGGTTCAGCCGGTCGGGGATCCCCAGGAGCTTGTGGCGGGAGAGGGAGCGGGTCCTGTGGGCGCGGTGCCGGCTGAGGGAAGCCCCGCGGCCCCCCCGCCGCCCGCCGCCGCCGGGTCGCCTCTGCCACCTAGTGGCGCCTTCTCCGGCTAATTGCAGTTCATTAGAGACACCTTCGGCCTGAGCTTTGCTTCCTAAAAGTATCAAACACGGAGAGTACTTGGGGTGCGTTTAAAGGCAATTAAAAAAGCCCGGGGTAGGGACCTTTGTGGTCTGTCCCGGAGAACTCTTCCCACTGCAGAGCTTGTTCTGATGGCTGACAGTAGATGGAGTGTTGTTATTCTTGGTTTAAAGCTCCCAATTCACCCGTTTAATCAAAATTTTTTACCAAATACCTGGTTGGTCTTAATTTATTCAAAAGTATGGAAGCACTTCAATTCCTGTCTTTAAATGATTCATGGTAACTGAAATTGGTAGGTCTTGACATGTGAATATTTTAACTTCACACTCATGTGATTCTCTTTCCCCATCCATCTCTCTTCTCTTCCCTTGATAAAATAAATATTCTTATTATTCTTTATTTTCCAGGTCACTTCCTGGTACGACAGCGGCTGAATGTGCATCAAATTTGAAGAAGATTTATACCGTGCAAACAGTGCAGGTNACTTGCAGCAATGAGAAATTCTGCTTATGTCTCTGTATCGTCTGCCACTGCAGGCATCTCTTGCAAGTGAACTTGCATTTTATTCACCCCAAACATGTATGACAGCTTCTGCTTTACCAGCAGAAACACTGGCAAGTCATCTGGTGGTTCCTGGTAACTCGGATCTTTTTGTTTTCTCCCCCATTCCTGTATTAATACGTGCATCTCAAGCTCTTTGCATCTGGATGAAACTTCACACTGTAATCTAGATGAAGGGATTGGGTTGCTTTTTAGACGTTTAGTTCAACAGAATTATTGTTGTGTTTTTGTAACTCGGAATAACCGTGATGAAGTTTTAGACTAGTTGTAAGTTTGATATACTTATATATTTTTAATATGCTAAGAAAGTTTTATGTCCTGGTTTGTTCTGACATGCTTATTTTAACTTTAATTTTGGTGATTTTGTTTTTTATTCTCTGTTCCCCAAGGACTTTGATTCTAAAGTAATTCACAGTTCCGTTGCTGTGCTTCTTTCTAACTCCACCTTATGCAGAAATGACATCTGAAAAAGTAGAAGTGAGATTGCAACAAGTCCTTTTCAGAGCATTTTATTATAACATAGAAGATGCCAGTCTCTAGGAGCAGGACATGTAATCGTTTTAGAAGAAACAAACAAGGAAGTAAATCTCCATTAAACTTGCTCTCTTGTGTTAATGCAATGTTTTTTTTTTTCTTTTTAAGGATTTCTGGAGTGTCTACAACAATATTCCTCCTGTGACAAATTTGCCTCTGCGCTGTAGTTACCATTTAATGCGGGGAGAAAGGCGGCCGCTTTGGTATGTGTGTTATCAGACATTTCTGGGAATGAGCAGTGAAGAAAAACCTGAAGTGGTGAAACGAGGCAGGTGTGGGACAGGAATATATTGTTTCTGTTGCCTACAAATGCTTGAACTCAAGACACCTACAGAAGTAGTATCCTAACGATCTTGTTAAGCTTAAGGGTCACTTGTACTGAAGAGTCTTTATTAAAACACAAACTGCAATTTAGTTGTCCACCTCTGAACGTAAATGTAAGAAAAGTTACAATATAGAAGTTAAGAAATTAAAATATGACTCTGAATTTCCATTTAAGAATACACAGAATATGTTACTTCTGTTTGAATTGTTTTTAACTTGCAAATTATTTGCTTTCCACTGAAACTAGTGTAATAATGCTGCAAAGGACTGATAGTCCTTAACTGTTCTTTACCTGTGCAAAAGTATGTTTCATGTGCATATAAATGCAATATACTTTGGATTAAAACTAATTTAAGGCAGTGATTTATTGCAGCAATTTCCTACTTGATTGTAGGACGGTAATGGAATAAAGTGTAAATCGTTGAGGTTTTCCTTTCAGAAATGGAGTTTTGCGGACCTTCTTCCTGGTACAATTCTGTCAACAGCTCAATTGGAGAGCCTAAGCACTTTCTGAATTACTTTTCAGTAATTACTGCCAAGAAGCTTTTCTCAGATTACAATTACTGGCTAATTACAGCATTGTGTTTTAGGAAGAAAAATAAATTGTGAAGTAAGAATTGAGGACTGCAGGTTTTTGGAGATGTCCTTTCAAAGCTTTCTCCATTTTAAAATTTTTTTTTCTGCATTTGTGGTTGACCATTGACCTTGAGGAATCTCTATAGATCTTATACTGGGTTTAGATATCCCAAAGCTACATTTTAGGTTATTCCTTAAGCTTTGCTATTACAGAGTTTTAACAGGAAGCTAGAAACCTAATTTTAAAATCTTAGTAAAAAGAATTGTGACAGAATAAACCTGAAGCTCACAAGTTTGTGCATCGTGCCTTTGTGATTTTGAGGCAGTTTAATGGTTCTGTCTGCCCTGACCCTGGGCAGCTTCAGCCTTTCTTTTAATAAGGGAAATTAATTTCTAGCTGTCACAAAACTGAAATGAAGTGCTCTCATGTTCTTTTGTTAAACTAGATAAATTTCAGAGCAATAAGCTGCTGCCGTGAAAATGTGCCAGAATTTTTCCAAAATAAAGGGTTACCATAATAAAACTTAAAACTGCTTTGTGGCTTGTTCCCTTATAGTGTGGAGCCACTTCAAAGATGGGCTGTAGTCAGGGAAAATGTACGTATTTTCCAACACACACAACTTAGGAAAGGAATTAGGTGTTGAGAGATACGCCTCATGCGAACAATGAAAGAATTATCTCTGATGTCAGAAGCTATAGCTTGAGTCATGCTACCTGGAGTTAGTAATTGAATTTCAAATGGGATTTTTATTTTTCTGGGAACATGGAACCCCAAACATAGGTTTATCTAGATGTGGATATGAATGTTTATTTTCCTGGTCTGTTTTCCATAACCAGGGAAGAGGAGAGCAATGCCAAAGGAGGTATATGGAAAATGAAAGTCCCTAAAGAAAGTACGGTACGTAATATTGACTTTTACTTAGACGTTGTTTAGTAAGGGGGTTTCCTTAAACTCCATCTGATAAAGCTGTTGTAGAGCGGTTTAGTTCTGACATCACCCAACATAACAACCAAACATCATTTTAACCTCTGTAGGCTTTTATTTTAAGACAATGAGCAAAAGTTTCTTTTCAGGTAATTCCGTATCTCTTGCGTTTGATAACACTTGTTGATGTATTACCAAGCAAATGAAAGCTGCAGTGTTGTAGTGTATTTCTATTGGGAAGCATGGTATTTTGTAATCACTTTTGTTCTCAAGACTGTTTGCTTACAGGTGTGCGAAGAAACATATAAAAATATTTTCCTGTTAATATTATTTGCTAAATTATAACCAGGACGTCAGTAACGCTCTTCAAAGGTCCGTACTCGAAGTCCAACATGACTTCCAGAGCTTCACTGAAACGCTTTTAAATTCTCTGTCAAACTCAGTAGGACTATTTCTGTGTGGTACTGCTTGTTTGCACCTATGATCCCACTCTTCTCCTTTACCTCCTGTGGCTGCAGATAGCCCTACAACTTTCTGTGGCCAAACATGAACCAAGGTGTTTCCACCCACAGCTAATCCCATCCCATGGCTTGTTCCCACTGGAAGGGAGAGGGTCTTGCTCATTCTCTCCTAATCCCTCTTGCACTGGCTCTGATGCTCATTGAACTGCTTGTGAGCCAGCTTAATGCTTTCTGATGTCAGAAAAACTCAATTTTATTTTTAATTGAAGTGTATGGCCAGGAGAGGCATGTGTTTGGTGGTTACAGGAGGTAAAGGAGAAGAGTGGAATCATCCCCTTTGGCAACAGTGAATTGTCAGATCACCTTGTGTATATCTTGTGGAACTGTAGTGTTGCTCAGGTGTTGTTTTCTGTCATTATTTTCTTTTAAAATGTTGAAGATAAAATCAGTTCAGGCATCTTAGCCCTGCTGAAATAACTGGGTTTGTCTTTGTGTCTGCATGTGAGTAACTCCTCCTGTTAACTGTCAGGGTGAGAGGATTTGACCTCCTCACATATGGTGTTTATATGTGTAAGTGCGTTCTGGATCAGGCCTCTAAACACGAAAAGTGAAGTGTCAGAAAAATGTGACAGCCTTGCAGAAGGCATTAAATGCTGAAAGATAGTACTTGAAATTTCAGCCAAAAGTTAATTGATTTTTGCCTGGGGGCTCTTTCCCCCCTTGTGCAAATTGGAGCTTTCTGCCCCTGCAGTTCCAAGGGATCACAAAAGACTGAAATTTTCTTTTTCTTCTTACAACCCAAGGTGTGAAGATTGTCACAAGTGACAAGTGATTTGGGGAGCTTGGGTTAGTGGGTGGTGAATTCAGGGACTTCAGAGGCCTTGTTTTTCAGAGGCTCAGTGATAGCCCCTGTTGGAAATGAAGGTACTTTTTGATCTCTCAAACTGTGTACCACATGTCACAGGTCACTTCTGAAAGGTTTAATTGAAGGTGAACTTCAGTCAGCTTTTAGTGCACCTGTAAATAGCATAACTGATACCTTTGTGCTTGTTTCTCACTTTTTTTTTTTGGCTTCATTCTTTGTCATGTGCACACAGCATCTCATTGGCTAAGATGAACCAGCTTGTCCAGACCTAACTTGAAAAGGTGATGTGCTCTTGGTGAGGGTGTGGAAGGAGGAACATGTAGGTTTTTTTCTAAAGGTATCAGTCTTGCCAGTGGTATGAAAAACTGACTGACAAAATACTGACACTTAAACGTTGTTGCGTGTGTACAGTGACAATTCCCTATGCTGAATTTTTTTTTTAATGTGAAAACTAATACTTTAGATTCTCATAAGCCTGATCCTGCAACTGCTTACTACTGGATGAAGTGCTTCCTACCCTTGAGACCACGAGGACAACTCGTGGTAGTGAGGATGTGTGGTCAGTCCCGTCACCAATATGTGAGCTGTTCCACTGGCAGGCGACAGGCACCGTGTCAGCGGCTGTGTCGTGTTGTCGTCTTCAACCTGCCTCCTCCCCACAGCACAGCTTTATATCATGCAGTGAACTCAATTGAGTCACTGAAATCCTTTGTATTCCAAAAGGTGGCTTAGGAGTACTTAGAAGCTGCATTTACAGCAGTTTGGTAGTTTGTCATCTTCGTGGCTGCTGGTTTTTTTGTTTTAACCTGGTGCATTTGATATGTTGTGATTTGGTGGTTTGTTGGGGTTTTTTTTTTGACAGTGCTAAAACTCAAGCTAACTTCATAGAGCGGAAAAGACATTCCTTAAAAGTATCATCGAATGTTTGGAGTTGGAAGGGACCTTTCAAGGCCATCTAGTACTTTTCTTAAAGTAGTTAGTAGTTCTTTTCTGTAGAAACAAATGATCACAAGTGACTTTGCTGTCTCTTATCGTGGGAAATTCTTGGGAGAAATCTACTTTCAGGATTTACATTTAACTGATGTATTTAGGATGAGTCGTGAACACAGATAAAGCAAAGGTAAGCTTCTTGTTAAATACTGAAAATATTTATTAGAACAATTCTATCTATAAATATTTTTAGGGTCTAAATTCTCGCTCCAGCTGGATTGAGGAAATTAATTGCTTAACACAGCGTGTCCTTAAAATAAATACTCTTTTTTTGATCTAGACAAGCTCAGAAAGAATGCACTCAAAACTGAAGTAGCAAACCTAACTTTAAAATTAATAATGTAAATGTAACTCTTTTTTTTTTCCCCATTCTTAGGCTGCAGTTTGGAAAGAGCTCCTGTTAGCGACAATTGGAGAGCAGTTCACAGATTGTTGTGCAGCAGGTAACTTAAAAACAAGGGAGGCGAGCATGACAAATTGAGTTTGAATACAGAATGTGGAAACACTGCTAAAACTGGGGTACGGGGTTAGAACTCTTATTCATACCTGTGCTCATTGAGAGGAGGAGAGGGTATTCTGCCTATCTTAACACAAGACTCAAGCTCAACAGCTTCCATCCCTGGGAAGCCAGCAGGTTTTCTAGTTGTTCAATATCTGTATTTAAATGCATTTAAATTATTAATATTCTACACTGCCAGGACTCTGGGATCCCAAATGACACTTCCATACTAGATAGTTGCTTCTAACAGTGATACTACAAATAAAATTGGGTAAATGCCCCCAGCAGCCCTCATGGTCCCTTCTGGTTCTCCTGACGGGGTTAGGAGTTGTCAGGGAAGCACTAGTGCCGACCTGAAGCAGAAGGAAGCTGTGTGGTTTGTCTGTGGTGACATGAAAAGCCCACAGCAGGCCCATAACCCAAACTTAGCTCTCCTGAAGCCCAGGTTAGCACTCTACCCAGCGGCAATATTTTCATCATCACTTAAAAGTACTGCTTAGGTCAAAGTGATCTTTAGTATAATTGAATTTACATAAATATTCCCAAAACACTTTGCTGGTTTACTGGAAAACAGGCATTAATCATCCAGAAGCTCATGAGTGATTTCGGTCAGAGGTAATAATTTTATGAAGTTGCTTTCAGAATAAATATCTTCTGTAGGCTTGCAAGGTGGCACCTTTCATTTGGAAATGGGCTTTGGAGAGGCACTGTCAACACTGGCTGGCTTGAGATAGAGCCTCAAATCCTGCTTTTTCTCCTTTTTTACTTCTTTCCCCCTCCCTCCCCTTTTTTTTTTCCTTTGTTTTATATTCCTGTTGCTGCCTTGACAAAATGTAAAAGCAAAAGAGCAAAGTGTGGAAAAGCTGCTGTCTGATCTCCTCCAGGTACTGCTCCTGGGGTTTGGTGGTTTCATCCTTACCTTCCCATTTTTGCTTCTAGCCATTACTGTAGGTTATTTATCTGCAGTAGTTTATATTGCTAACCTTACTGAAGGGAGCCTTGTAATTATCTCTTAATCAAGGCTAAGAGTGCTAATGGCAAAGATGAATAATCTTATGGCATTTCATTAAAACCACTATGAGGTAATACTTCCAACAGTTTCTATAAATACGGTGTTTGTTTCTTTCTGGTAACTATTTTGTCTGGTTTGAACGTTGGTATTCTCCTCACTGGAGGATATTCTTTTTCACTTCTTTCTTACTTTTGGGCACCATTTCATAATACATAAGTATCAAATTAGACATGTCTCATTTTTCAAGTATTCCTTAGCTGTGCTTTCCTCCTCTGCACAGATGATGAAGTAATAGGGGTTAGCGTCAGCGTTCGGGACCGTGAAGATGTTGTGCAAGTCTGGAATGTGAATGCCTCTTCAGCAAGCGAAGCAAAAGTTTTAGAAAAGATCCATAAACTTCTGCCACACACATCTTTTAAAGTGGTGTTTTATAAATGTAAGTCTTTCGTGCTGTTCGTTTCCACCTTCCTTAGAGAAACGAGATGTTGGTCAGGTCTTTCCGTGGGAATATCCTACCTAATTCATCGTTAACCATTTGAAAATGTAGCATCTCTTACTGCATTAAAATTATGGTTCTTCAGTGTAAAAGTTAGCAACCATTCAAAACACAAGGTATTTTTAGTTTAGTTGTAGAATGGATTTGCTTCCATGTTTAAAATGCCTGATTTGTAAAATGAGTGAGAAAAATGTTGTGATAACTCTGAAAAGATTCCATGCTCGTCCATTTTAATTATTCATTCAGAGGAACTATTTACAATCAGAATTTTAAGGGATTGATTATTTTAGGCTCTTTATAAACGTATTACCAGGATATTGTACTCCCTGAGATCGCTCATTGGCATATTGTCTTCCTTGGCTGCTTTATCTGTTATTATCTTTTGTAATCTTTTCAACTCCTTGACAGAGTTCACAGGTTCTTTTTGTTCTTCTCTCTTCCCTAGCACACAGAGAACATCATGCTTTTGAAGGCCGACGGGGAAAGCATTAAGAGCAGCCTGTGCCAAGCTCATTTGTTGTTGTTGTTTGGTGTTTTGAGGTGATCCTGACAAAGAGAAGGATGGTTGGAAGCCCTGCAGGAGCACTACACGCAGTGGCCCTTTTGAGTTTCTAACATTTCAAACTAGGAAAATGAGGAAAACCAGTTGCCTTGACTGCTAAACATACAGTACATTACTTCTGGTTTGGTTGCTTTTATTTTTTTCAATTGCTCTTTCTTTAAAAAGATATTTTGGCCACTTGGTTTGTGTGTTTTGTTGTGTTTGTTTGGTTTTTTTTTTAGTGAGATTATATTTGTTTCTGCTTTGTTAAGGTAGCAGGCTTTCATTTCTTCTGTCCTGCACCAGGTTAAACACAAACATGCACACAGATGCTGTGCTGCTTTTCTGAGATGTTCTCAATGTAGAGGAATTCTGGCTGGGTGAAATGTGTTTTCAATTTTCATTTAAAAACATTCCTATCATTTTAAGGTTTACTCACTGGTGGTGTCCCCAGAGAGGAGGACATCGCGCTGCGTTTATTCTGATATTCAGTGTAATCTGGTCTTGCACTGACAATGGCACACACTGTAAAAATTAAATAGTGAGGTGTTGACTTAAATGTGTGACCAGAGAGAACACATTTCGATCGGGACTAACCCTCCATGGGATGATGTTAACGAGGGTTTTAATTGTAGTGATTTCAAAAGAGCCCTTGTTCAAACAGGGCTGAGACATCTTTCAATAGGAAACCCTGCCAGCTCCACACCTCTCCATTAAGATGGGATGAGGGGTTTTTTTGGGGAAATGTTTTTATTTTGTTTACTTTCTGAGGATATTTTTCTGTATGTGCATGAAAGTGTCATGGGTCATTTCTAACGTGTTAGGCTGACTGGATCCGTCCCTCCCCCTTCTGTGAATATTTATATGCCTGTGGCTGCACCCACAAAGGTCAGTATCAGAATCAGTATCACTATCAGAATCGCTGTTGACCAGTGCAAAGGAAGAGATCCCATCCTATAGTTGCAAGCATCATGACTTCTTAAGTGACCTTGTGTTTGGGTTTTTTATTAAAAAAAACTAACAAACAGCCCAAAAAACCCCACAAACATCAAACAGGAAAAAAAAAGATTTTTGTGTTTAATGTTTCAACATTTTCTATATTAATTCTTTGAGGTGTTGCGCTTTTTTTTAAATATACCACCAAAGATTGATGTAGTTCCTTTTACAAGAAGCCGCCGCAAGGTAGAGCGGAACGTACGCTCCACCGAGCATTACTTCATTGGTAAGAGGCTTTTGTTGTTTGGCAACTGCTCGAGTTGCACTGATTTCCACATTTTAAGTATATTAAGAGGCAGCCATTAAAACCAAATAAATTTTAAAACAAGAATCGCACTTTTGACATGTTTTATACTACTTTGTCTGTATTTATTAATTAAAACTGTGCAGTTAATGAGCATAATTCATTAAACAAATTTTCTAAAATCCCAATGTCTGGCTTCTGTAATTGCTTTCTGAGATTAAAAAACAGTCCTGCTTTCTTAAACCTCTTGTGTTTTTCAGTAAAACTTACTCTCTCAGAAGCTCCATGGTTTGTTCATAGGTTAAAAATACTTTTAATAGATTTTTTTGTTATTAAATCAGAAGGGAGGCCTAAAACTTATTCGAAGTTATTTCTCATATGTGCTTGGTTCGTACTTGAGGTATTTCTAAGTTGTAGTTAGATTGTTTCAAAACAAAGGGCATAGAGACTACTACTAGTTTAATTATGACATTTATATATGTATAGGTGTGTATATATATACACACTACAGTGACAGTATATGAAACACCCCAGCTAGCCTTAAATTTTTACCACTGTGACTTCCCAAGGTACGTTGTAATACTGCAAGGATTTCTTTTTATAATATTACTCCCTTTGGATTACCTCAAACTTGTCTGAGATCTGTTTGGGGGGGAAAAAAAATAATAAAAAATTCTATATTTAACTACAAACAGGGTTGAAGCTCAGCATAGTTTCCCTTGTAGGTACCTTGTCACTCAGCAAGTCCGATGCGGAGACTCCCAACCTCCTTGAGAAATGAAGGAATGTAGGAAGGTGCTTTCCTTGTGAGCTGGAATGACCTTGTTTCTGTGTGACAGAGTCAAAAAGTGACTTCAGAGAAGTGAGAGGTAGAAGACATTGAGAGAAAATGTTTTCAGCAGCTTGACGAGCAAGATTTCTCACTTGAAATACTTTCCTGTCTTTGGAGGAAATGTGAGTGGAATACTAATGGGAAATTAATCACATACCTCACCCTCTGCTCACATTTGCTCTTGGAAACAAGCCAGAGCCTCTTACCTCTCCTCCAGGTTTGTTTTGAGCAGATTTTGACTTCAGTAGAGTTGGATCTGTTGGCAAAAGTGGCCTGTCTGGTGATGTCACTGGAACTTGCTAATTGAAGATACTACTTTATTCATCCTAGTGAAGGAAATTATTTTTATATAGTTACCTTGCACTGACATAGTTACCTTATACTTTTTTTTAATATTAAAAGACCTCTCTGCTCAAGCATTGGATACAAGTTGAGAGACTTTATCCCAGCCATAGGATAGGGGAGCTGCACATGGACCACCAGAGTCCACATTATGAACTGTTGTCAGTTTTTCATTGTTCTAAATCCCTCATCTATAAATTTAGGGTTTGTTTTTTTCTGTATGTCTTAATTCTGATGATCATTGTTATTTATTACTCAGAATCCGGGTTGATGGATGTCTTCTGACAACAATTCAGCATCTTGTGTGTCTCAGTCTGAAATTGGGCTTGAATGAAAATGGGCAATGCAAGTTTACAGGAATATGAAAAATTGCATATTGGAATTTTGCCACCTGATTTTATAGAATTTTTTGGACTGTCCTTTCTTCTCTACTGATCTCCATAGCACAGATTATTTATACCAAATGATGTTGAACAATTAATTTTTCTAGTCTTTTAAATACTTGTTACTTTCACCTGGAGATCTGCTTTATCAGACTTGATTAAATGAACCCCCTACTACTGCAAAGTCTTCTAAATTGTTTAAATGGATATCAAAGGAGAGCCTACAACAGCCTATGAAATTTCTGCTGGCTTCAACATGAAATTAAAACATTCAACTTTGATGTCCAACAGCAAAGAAACTTCCAACTGCTGCATTAGCTGAATTAAGGAAACCTGCTTTCCCTTTTGGGGTGGTAACAAGCCCTGGCTGATACCTGCCCACGCTGGGACCATGCCCTTAGGGTTTGTCTGGTGTCTGCTGGCATGGCAGGTCATGCTGAAGCCTTTTATGGAGCTGGAGAACTTGTCTCTTGAAACCCAAGCTGTTTCTATGAATTTTCTAGGAACTTCATATCCTTGATGCACGTGTCCTGCTACCTGGGTCTGCTGGGTGCGGAGCTATTGTCACACAGGGATTGTCCTCTGTCCTGGGAAGCCAAGTGAGGTAAGAGGTAGGGAGGGAGCTCTGGCTGACTTTAAAAATGTGTATTGCACCTTATATAAAGGTGCTCACGGCATCTTCCTGGAGAGCACTTTGGTGCTCAGTGTTGTTAAGGGCTGGTGGTGGGCTGGCTGGAGGAGATCTGCTGGCCTCTAGGCAGGCACCGGCGTGGGCTGTGCAGAGGGAGTAAAGGACCACAGGAATGCAGCAGGAACACCAGCCCCAGGAGAAGAGATTATACTGGTCAGGCTGTGGCTGAAGCTGCTGGGACAAAGGGAACCAGAAAGGATAGCTGAGAAATGGTTAAGAGGAATGAACGTACTTCTGAGCATTATGCTGCTTGTGCTGGTTGCATTCTCAGGGCTGCAGGTGACCACGGGATGGGGCTGAGCTCTGATCACTCCCCTGGACTTTGGGGCATCTCTAATAGCCCTCTGTAGCTCCCCAGGCTGAGGCACAACTGCTGCTGGAGGGATTAATTGGGAATTTCACTTAACAGGGATGAAGGGCTGTCTTCTGGGGCTGGCTAATTAACAGGATTCTACTCTGGTAATTAAATAGCAGTTTGTTGAACACAACTTATTTGATGAAATCTTTGGAAAACATAACAATTAGCAGGCAAGGAATGGCAGCTTTGCTCAAAAGCCTGTCCCCAACCAGTTGCTGGTATAGTTTTAACCTTTCATTCTCCAGAAAAGGTGGTGTTGACTCTTAATTTATTTGGGTTTGCTGCTGCCATTGGACAGCTTGTTCTCTGCTGTAGCGGTGGCTGGTTCCTCTAGGGCTTCATCTCAGCTGCAACTTCACTTGTTTTTTCAGAAGGCTCTCTGGTGCTGCCTTCTTAAAAGCCAGTGCTGGAGGACAAGAGCGTTTGTCACCCTGAGAATAAATCCTTTCTCCTCTCACAGCGGTGATGGTGCTGGGGCTGCCGGATTAGCCCTGCGTGCCTTGGCACAACCCCATTGTGCCTCTTCTGCAGGGAGCAGGGTTTCCACCATGGTTACTCCACACACAGCAGCATCTCCCTCCTCTCTGAGCTACATATGTTGGAGAGATCACAGGAAGCCTGTGGGGTTTCCTCACCAGGCCCTCGCTCCATTTGCATGCACTGGAACGAGCTGTGGCTGAGTGTTAAGACTTCGCAATGCTGAGCTCTCCCGCTTTAGTGGTCCTGGAAATGAGAAGCGTATCAGAATGAATTATTTTGGTCTATGGCTTTGCACTGTGGAGATATCTGGGGAGTTTTGTTTTGGAGAGTGGTATTGAAAAAGAGAGTGGGGGGAGCAGGAGCAAGTAGAGGAGAAGGCGCTCGTCCATCGTGCGGTGTGCCTTAGCAATGCTGCTTGGCTGTCGCCAACGAGCGCATCGAAGCGTCTTCGATTTAAAGCCATTTCATGGTACAGGCTTTGCTTGGTCTTCTGCGTGCCTTTATTTTAGTGTGGCAGGTTCAGGACAGGTTGGCTCACTCTCCTCAGTAATAACTAACAATACTTCAGAGCGAGGAACGCAAAAGCTCTGCGGGTTAGAAGGGGCTCAGCCAACGCTCTGCCTTTGCCAGCAGATGGGAGTACAAAAGAAATCACTTTTTATATTCTTCCTGTGGCAGGATTGACCAGAGGGGATGCGGCTTAAGAGTTGTCTTAAAATACAAAGGTGACCGTGACAGAGGAAAATTACTGATCCTGTGCAGTTTGTAGAAACTCTGCCTGTGGAAGGGAGATGCTTTCAACTGGAAACTGTTCGTGTCTTCATCTCTCTACTTCTGCCTCTCCTGTGACGATTTTCTTAGGACAGCGACACTGAGGAAATTAGATTAGACAAACAGTGGGAGATCCTACGGCTTGCTGTAAAAGCCACCTCCAATCTTCACTGCACTTTGACAGCTCTCAATTTCCTGATTTGACAAGTTAATGAAAACTGGTTTATTTCTAAAGCCGTATGTACCACGCTGCCAGGGAAGGGAGGGCTGTGCTCTGCACCGGGACTCCCTACCCCAGCACCTTCCTCCCACCCGGGCTGCCAAACCATCATCCCTAGGAGAGAGGCAGCGTATGCTGGAGCCTGTGGCCAGGAGCTGGTGTTTGCAGCTGTGATTTTTTTGGTTTTTTAGTGCAGGGCTCTGCAAGATGCTCCTGCACCAGGAGACAAGTGGACTTGCCTTGGGTGTGTATGCCATCTCCCAGAAGTCATCCTGCAGCATTTGACCTCCCGGTGTTTGGCTTGGCTGGCGGGTAGGTTGCTTCCTTCCGCTGTCCCTGAGGCTGTGTGCGGGCAGTGGAATGGGCTGGCTGAACCAGCCAAGCTAAGTACAGCAGGAGGTGTCCCGCTCACACCTTCTCAGGAACAGCATCCCTGGAGTGGGTGGGTGTGCACCCACGTGGCTCTGCCTCCAGCCTGGTGCTCTGCTCCGAGACACGGGGGCAGGAGAAAGGGCTTGAAATGTGGTGGAGAATCTACCAGCTGTTGCGAAGAGTGTCAGTGGGAAGTGCAGGAGTTTTGGAGCTGTCCTGAGGTGTCTGCATGATGATGAGGCCGGGAGCAGAGTTTAAGGTCTTATTGCTCCCCCTCCAAACTGCCTGTTGCAAGCCCAGTGTCCACAACGTGCTCTGTTTCTTGAGGAAACTGGGAGAGGAGGGTTTCCATCAGTGCAGTAGAGACTCCATAAATAAGCAAATCGGAGCAGGCTTGGAAGGGAAAAGCAAAGTAGGTATCATTCATCATGTAAGGGGGCCTGGAGTATGTTCCGGCTCATAATGCGTAAGGGAAAACAGTGTTATGAATAATCATGGGATGTATCCCCTTCTTTTTTGGATCATGATTCTGTGTAATAAACATGCAAGACAATTTGTATAAAACAGCGAGGATTCTTTCCTAGAGAAGTCATTTAAAGCCATATTTGCACATCAGGGAACAGCTCCTAGGAATGTTTTGTAGTTACATTTCCATACAAGTGTGCGAAGAGAAAACAACGTGGTCGGCAAGTGATAGATGGTGCATGTGAACCTGTGCAATGCTGTGCTTGCCCTGGGCTGCTCACTGTACTGCACAGCCTCCCATCATACTGGGAGAGCACCCAGCCCAGCACCCTGTACCCCTGTCTCCCCACACTGCAACCCTCAGAGGCGTGGGGTGGATCGCATCATAAACACGATCTAAGGTAGAAGGGAATTTTTTTTTTTCCTGAGTGCCTTTTGGTCACAAAACAGTGTTCTCAGAGTAGGAAAATCCTGACCCAAATGCATTAGCGCTGCTGGCTTTTAGCAACCTTTAAAAATAGCATTTGTCTGTAAAAGGAGAGAGCGACCTGCCAGGTGAAATGAGAAATGATCCGGCAACGTGCGGCACAGGCTCGGTCTGCGTAGAAAGTTTGTTGGCTTTTCTGATTTTTTTTTTTTCCTTTTGGATAATTTTTTAGGGGACATTTTGTTTTGCTTTCAGTATTTCCCAACTAGCTTGTTAGTCACTCCCCACACCCTGCAGCAGCAGCTGCGCCGCTCTTCTGGCGTCATGTCTCGGATCCCCCACCCTCTCACCGCGACTCTGTGGCGAGGGCTTACTGGGTGCCTCTGCCGGAGCTTCTCCCAGTGGGACACCCAACTGGAGGACAAACTCTTCTATCTGGTTTTGGAAGCAATCAGGGTGATGTTTCTGTCCCTGGAGCCGAGCCAATGACGAAAGCTGATGTGAGCATCCTCGTTGCCCTCTCCTCCATCAGCCTTCATCCCCCTGAGCACCCCTCTCTTCCTCCTTCGCACCTTTCTAGAGTCAGCCCGAGGTCTGCAGGGAACACGGCCACTGCTGCTCCTCTGACTTGTGTAGCATCTTCTCATAGAAGAAGGGAGCAACAAACCCTCTGCTGATGACCACACCGCCCTACCATGCTGCCAGAAAACCTCTTGGCTTTTTGTTTTCTGAGATCCAGATTCTACCAGACCCAGTCTTGATACGGTCAAACCCAAACCAGAAGGATGGATGCAGCCCTGGTGGCCAATGCCTGGTGGAAAATGTCTAACTGGGAACCATGAGGGTAGGGCAGGGTGCTGCACCTCTTCCTCTGTAGTTGTTTTCCCTCATTGTTTCGTTTTGGGTGAGTTTGGGGTTTTTTTGAGAGGTAGATCCCAGTTTTTTTCCAGGAGGGACTGGCTGACCTGACCCTGGCATGGAGGGCGGCAGACCCTTCATGGTGCTGACCTTTGCAAATGAAGTCCTGAGCTGATTGGACACAACATCTTATTTTCTTGTGTTTTGCCTGCTAGAGCAGAATCCCCTCCAAGCTGGTGCTCTGTGTGCGTGCTGCTTCTCCAAGGAGCAGAAAGCTTCCCTCCACTGTTTGCATCCAGACCTTAATCTTTGAGATTACCCCTCCCTCTGATCCTCCTGTGAGCACAGGATGAGCTGAAGCCTTGAAGAACAGGTCTTTTGAAAGCGTGGATTTGCCGGCACACCACAAGTCAGGGAGCAGCATCTAATTTCAGTGTGTGCTCATTCTGCTTCTCCTCCTCTGCAAAGAACCATCCCTGGCTGTCTGGACATAGGTGCTTCTGCTGCACCCTGAAGGGTGTTGGATGGAGCAGGGGTTGCTCTTGGTGTTTGGTACCCCTGAGCTTTCACTGCTGGAAACTTTTCAGAGCCACGAGGAGGTGGAAGTTCATCCTTTGCAATAGTTTCACTGATTGAAGCCTACGATGGCTTCCAGTATAAGTACAGGTTTTTTTTCTCTTCTCTCTAGTGAACTAAAGGAGCTATTAGAGATGGTCTGTGATACGAAAGGCACATGTTTCTAGAGTGTTACCATTTATATAGCAGCAGTCTGGACTGGAGAGCTGATCATCTTCTAGGAGAATCAATTATTTCTTTGCTTTTTGTGCTCGATCCTGGAGCTTCCTTTGAAGGCTCTTAAATTTTGGACGTAGAGCTTTTGGTAATTAAAAACAAAAAAACCAAACGCTTAATCTTTGGCTTTTTGGAGGGATTTATAAATCTAAAACCTTAACAGCTCCACAATACCTGCCAGGAGTTTTAAGAAAAGAGGTCTCCTGTGGAAGGCTGGCCCTAGAGCTGCCATAAGATGGCACTGCAACCTAAAGCATGGAGAGAGCCTGGGCTGCGCTGCTCCCACCCCGCCGGGCTGTGCAGGGATGCACCCTTCCCGGTGGGAAAAAAAAAATGCCACGGAAGAGCAAGGACTTATGTAAGGATAATTCTGCTATTAGTCAGGGGGAGCTGTCATGGAGCTGTGTCTGGACTGGACTTTTCCTGCTTACACAAAGCGCATAATGCTGTAGGAATTCACGTATAAACAGTGCGAGCGAGAGCGGGGAGGCCGACTAAATTGTGAACAGCAGTAAGGAAATGGATTGTCTTTAACTGTTGCTGGCTAACTCAGAAAATCTTTGCTTTTGGGGGGTTGCGGAGAGTGACTGCATGTTAAAAATAATTATGGTATAACTTTCAACTAGACTTGTGTGTTTCTCCCATTCCTTGAATACTCGTGAAGCTTAAACCAAGCTGTAAGAAGAGAGGAGAAGTTGTCGTGGCCGGGCAGGTTTGTGGCCGAGGCGTGGGCTGGCTGTGCCCTCCATCCTTGGGGCTGGGCCAGGATATCTTCCCAGGGCTCTGCGCTCCTGGTAGCACATGGGAAATGCATTTTGTGTCCACACTAGGGCAAACCAGCAGCCTTGTCTTAAAATGCCATGTGACATGTGTCTAGCAAAGCTCCATCGTGTTGGGGATGGCTCTGACACTGGAAATGAAATGCTCTTGAAAAGAAACCTTTTGCCAATCATTTTACCCAAAGCCAGCCAGAAAGCACGGGGTGGAGTGTGCTGCAATTTTGAATTAACTGTAATGAAAAATACTAAACCATGGGGGAGACCTCTATGCACTACAAGCTTCTTCTTTCTCTTGAGCTGCACTGAGTATCTGCCTTTCCCCTTCTTCTCCCCACCTAGAAATAAGCTTTTTTTGGTGCTCAGACAGGGCCTTGGCTGTGTCTAAATCTTGGAAAGTAAACAGCAGCACATCAAAAGCACTTCTACAGTCAGAAAGTAAGAGTGGGCTGTGTCTCCACGGCTTCCTTACAGCTCTGACAAGGTCAGGAGCAATTCTGGAAGAAACCAG
Source organism: Baryphthengus martii (assembly GCA_013396935.1). NCBI lineage: Eukaryota > Metazoa > Chordata > Aves > Coraciiformes > Momotidae > Baryphthengus > Baryphthengus martii. The sequence goes on along the minus strand of VWZK01001316.1, from coordinate 22,652 downwards.
CAATCCATACTGGGTGAGTGGGCTGTGGGTGATGATGTCCTTTTCCCACCCCACAGCGCGAGCAACGTTTGGTGACTGGGACCAACAGTGGAATTTTTCGCTGCTGATATATTGAACCACCATTGTTGGCTGGTGGTGTTGATAAATTAACTGCTGCCCAGGGCATGGGCACTATTTTTTGTGTGGTTACCACTTCAGCACCTCCACGGTGCTGGGGAGACCCCTGCGCCTTGCATGGTGTGGTGATGTGTACCCCAAAACACCTGCCAAAGGGTACTCAGACCACCCTGGGGACTTGAATTTTCCTGGGCTCCCAACAGGAAAAGGGCTTTGTTTAAGGAGTAGCCCAGTACTGGGGCCAGCTTTCAGGGGAGAAGCTATTTTGTGGCTATAAGAGGTTGCAGAGATTTTTGTTGATGTAACTGCTAATTGAGGTCGTCTTTTCCCAAGCACTGTGATCTGTGCTATCCCTGCCTGTTACATAAAATACAACAAATAAAAGCAGCCTCTTGTACTCGTCCCACATTTCTCCGAGGTCCCTTTTTCTTTCCTTTGGTTTCTTTACCCCCCCAATACCTGCATTACAGTCCGGACAAGGGGCAATTGCTCCAAACCCAGCCTGGCAACCAGCACTGGGCTGGGCCTTCCAGACACTGCTCTGATGAGCAGCCAGTTCCCACATAGACAGGAGCATTTTGTGTTTTATGTGTGGTTTGTTGTTGTGTTGGGTTTTTTTTTTTTGTTCTCCAAAGGCACAAAACTTAGTTTTTAAGGGTGTTTTTTTTAATGGGACTTTGGGGAATAATTACCCTTTATGCTATTTATTGAACATATAATTAATATATGTTCCTTTTCCGGGTTAAGTAAAGGTGGCCCGTCCACCTCGGACATAATCGNGGCGCATCCGGGAGGCGGGGAGAAACGGCTTACAGCCGTTTCTCCAAAGCTGGGGCAAGGGTCGACTTGGTTACCTGTTACAGGCATTCCAGCGGGACCACGAGGAGGTGCGACCCTTGCAGCTAAGCCCAGTTAGTAACTTAACTCTCCTTAAGAGAGTCATAGTTACTCCCGCCTTCAAAGAAGTCCCCAGCACACTTAGCACTACCCTCAGAGGACCGTGCCTGTTAGGAAAATACGCTGGCTTAAGCATCCTGTAAGTAATATGAACTTTAACTGATGGTACTTAGTGCAAATGGGCCAGCAGTCACATGGCTGCGTCTCCTAATGCCATTCAGGATATTTTTTTTGCACCAATTGCAGCCTATCCATCAAAATAAAATGCCAATAAGTAAAGCATTACGATGCTCTCAAAGGGGAGTGCGCAAAGGAAAGTAGGTGAATTCTGCCCCCAAATGGATATTCAATCTTATAACAAGTATTGTGTATTAAAAAAAAAAAAAAGGGAATGCCTTGGCTCCTCGCCATACTGTGATCATAGGGCTAATGCTTTATCTCCATTATCTTTCAGCTGCACTCCTGCCTCCGTTGGATGCGGACGCTGAAATGAAGTAACTCACAGCCACCTGATCAGGACCTGTTTCCTTAGGCTGTCCTCTAAAAATGGTAGCCGGTGTCCAGTGCCCCAATAAAAGCAGAGCAGGATGCAGCAAGGACAGGAGCTGGGGCTGCAAGGGCTGAGAACACCCCAGGGCATCTGAATTTCCTTGCCTTGGATTTTTTTTTTTTGTTTAGGGATTGTAAGGTGGGTGGGAGAAGCCAAAGGTGCATGGGGAGTACCTCTGGCTTCTACAGCTGTGAGCTGCATCATCCAGCCCAGTGCTCCCTGCTATGCTGGAACTGTGCTGTGCGATGCTCGGTCCTTCTGGTGAAGGAATTAACAGAATATTTCTCCCCTCCTTTCCATCCAAGCAGCCAGCCACGGTCCTGGCCTGGGCTCACAGTGTTTGCTTGTGCAGTGCCTCCTGAGCTGTCTGGTGGAGCTACTTGATGCTGCAGGGAGCTGAGAGAGTCACCTGAGGGTGAAGGGACTCACAGCTCATATCTTTTACAACCACCCCCAATAGTAAATCATTTTTAAGAGTGGGGTTTTTTTTTTGCTGTCTACATCCTGACTTGCCAAGTTCATGCTTTCTAGCCTTCTCTCCATGGCTCCAAGGAAGCAGCAGGTTACCCCTCCTATTTTCACTACTCCTCCTCAGGTCTTTGTAAGGGGAAACCAAGAGTCTTGGCTGTCTGACCCCAGGACACAGTGGTTTACAGAAACCAGTTACCTGCAGTGGAGCCTGCAGCTGGTGGTGGCAAGTCACAGGGTTGAGGGTCACCTGCAGGGAGCAATTGCTGCATGCAAGAGCCCTTTGGCTTCACAGCCGAGCTGCCTGCATGTCCCTGACAGCAGCGGTCCAGAAGTTGGCATGGGGATTTTTGGTTGCATCCCATGAAGAAGGAAGAAGCTTATACCACTGTACAAAGGACAGGTGCTGAAGGGACACCAAGAGAAGAGGTCTGCTGTGATGGGAGGGCCACACATAGGTGCCAATGTCAGGGAGATGTCATGCTGCCTGTGATTGCAGGGTGGAGGGACACCAAAATCAGAGCCCACAAGGCTTTTGAATGGGAGGGCAGGAGTGTAGAGAAGCTCTTCCCTGCTCCAGACCATTTCCATCCAGTCTGTCCTGTCACTGCTGCTGCCATCACATCAGGGCCTTGGCTCATCTCACCCATACAAGTGTGTATGTTTTTTGTTTAAACCATTACAAATGTAAATGATCCTTCTCAATTACAAAAGCCTGTTCGAACTGGCATCTTTAAAGGAAATTTTGAAAGAGCTCCTGGCACGGCACTTTTTCAAATATTTGGAAGCTTTGCTAAGTCTCCTGAAAGAAAGGCAGGCACAACCTCCTGCTCTTGCACCACCCTCCCTTCTGTGAAGCCGAGTGCCCTGTGAGTGCACACTGAGAGAATCACTGCTTGATTGGTACCTGAGTAACAGAAGGGGTGGCAAGGGATGGAGAAGACACCGGCCTGGGACACCAGCAAGGACTGCAGTGGGGTCATTCCTAGCCTCTCTACTCATGCTGTGCTGCAGAGCAGCACCTTATGAAGCATCTTCCTTGCTTCAGCACCTGAGTTTCCCTCCTGATTTTCACACTTTTATCCTGCTGCAGTGGCCTAAGTGTTTGGGTTTTTTTCCCCATATTTTCCAATAGAGCCCCTCTCAGGTAGCTAATTCTGCACTAAAGATACCCTGGGACAATGAGCTGGGGTCGTGCTGCTCCCCTCTGCTCAGGCTGAACTGCTGTGCTGAAAGGATGCGCACGAGCCGTTTGGACAACGCGTCGCCTGGCCGGGTTGGACCAGATTGAAGTGAACTGAATGGTTAAATAAATGCGGTGGCCGCCTGTGCACAATGTGATAGAACTTCCAAAAAAAACCCATGAAACATATTATTTTGGATTTGATATCTACTATCAATTGAGATTGAAGGTATTGATCCTGGCTGATTGCTGGGGACAATCAGAAAGTAGAAGGGTAATTGACTGTCATGTCCCTCATTGATCGGGCACCGCAGTTCACAGCAGCCAACATTATTTTCAAGTACTTTGCAGCAGCTCCACTAATAAAGGAACACAGACTTTAAGTAACAAAGTGACTTACACGCGCTGCCATTAGGAGGGTGGATGAGGCCAGTCTTTGCCAACGGGTCGTTGCCTTAATCAGACCGGAAGGTTGTCACCGAGAGACTGCCAGGGCAGGAAAGCCAGGACTTCTGTTTGTGGGTGGGTCACTGTGCTGTAGGACCACCTCACTTCTCGCTGCTCGATTCAAGGAGAGCCTCTGAGACAATGAAGGCACCGCACGTGGGCCACGTGCCGGGAGAGTGTGACCTCCTCTCTCTAGGTTGTTTAAAATGTTAAAGCAACAAATATTTTATACCCTGAGTTCCACCAGGGCTCCCTAGCTGCTGAGCCAGGAAAACTGTCCTGGGAGAGGAGCAAATTGAGAAACGTCCCAAGTCGCTGCAATCAAATGCACAAGAAGCTCATATCAATTTTTACGTATAATCAGAAGGATGGAAATACCTTATTCCCTGCTGTGCACTACAGATTAATACAGCCAAACATTATTAAATCCTAATACTTAGGGTGACCATGAAACATCTTCCTGTACTTACTAGGAACAGGCAGATAAATTGGCTTTTCTCCTAGAGGACATGTATCTGCAGTTGTTTTTCAATAATCTGCTGTATATGCTGTTGATTTTTCATAATCTGTACTGCCTGACTTTGCTGCTCTTCGCTTGCAAGCTCTTTCAGGTAGGGACTGCTCCCTGTCAATAGAGGTCTGGTGAAATCAATGGGATTTAGTTGTTCAATGAGATTCTTGTGCCTAAATCCCTTAGTGAACCTGACTGTGGGGTAGGTTCAGGGATAAAGGTCCTAATTTTGATGCTGCAAAACCCCAAGCCTTGGGGCACCTCACCTTCCCTAGCTGTGATGCAGAGGGATGTCTCAGGTGCTGCTTGTCCTGGATGTGCTGTGCAGCTCCTTCAGGGATGTTCTCTCTAAACATCCAAGCCCCAGACGAGCCCCAACTCTAAAGCAGGACTGGGTGGGAGCTGTTCTAACTGGCAGTGACTGGTACAGTTCTAATGCCAGGCGTTGCTGTGCTCTTGCGCACGCTTTGCTCTAGCAGCACGGCCAGACGTGCATGGCATGGGGGCACCTGATGACTGTATCACAAAAACCCAATATTTTGCCACTCCATAACGTTCAGCTCACGTGGCTGCCGTCGCCCAGCACAGCCCAGCGCAGCTCCCGGCACTGCAGGTGTCCAAACCCATCCCAGAACTGGTTGCATTTCAGTCGTGGCTGAAGCCAAGCAGGCTGCAGGGCAGAGGGTTCCCATACATGTAGGTTTCCCCAGATATTTTCTACCTGAACGTTATGTACAGGCACTTTTAGAGGGTTTTGTGTATTTGTCTCAGTTTTCCCAACGTCTGGCAGCCTGTTGGGAGTTGCCAGATGTCCAGAGATGCTGACCTCGCCCACTAAGTATGCACAAGCTCTTCCTTGGCAGGCTCAGAGCAAGTCCAGTGCCTCCAGCATCACAGGGCCAGCTGTGCACGTGTTGTCTGGTCCTTTCAAGAGTGAGTAGAAAGCCCAGGAGATGCCAAGGTTTCTGCCTACGCACCGTGCCGGCGGCACAGCTGGCTTCCGTCAGTGTGATGCATCCTGAAGCCATTCTCCTGGTGCACAGCGCTATTTGGTCAAGGCATTTTAGCAGTGGTTCAGGAGCAATATATTGATGGACAAATGCATGCAGGAAGAAGCCAATAGATTTTGGTGCAATGTGGCACACTCATCTGCCCTGACAAAGACCTGAAAAGGACCAGGGCTTGCCAAAGACCTGATAAAGACTGGGGCTTTACAGCCATTAAAACTTGATTACTTTGCCTCGGGTCCTTACTTTGCCTTTTTCGAGTACTTGCCCCCAGCTAATTAGAATTAACCACAGGTCAGATTCCACCAGGGTGTAAATGGAGCCTCACTGGAGAGCAAATTTGAGTTGGTCAAGATGCTGCCCAAGGAAACTTCCCAGGATTGAGCTAGCTCTCACCCTGCCTTGGGTGAGTGACTATTTCTGAATATATCCTTGAGTGATCCCTTTCTGGGTACCGTTGAGTGGGGCTTTTTCTCTTTTGTGAGTGAGTCTGTGCACATTTTGGGTCATCTTTCTAAACTATTCGTGAAACATAGCAATTAGTTGTGTGGTATTATATTCCCTCCTGGCATGTGAACTTGTTATTTACTTTGGTCTGTCAAAATGCTGGGTAATTTTTAATTGGAATAACTCTGCATTTTGGGTAGCTGCTTTGCCTGGTCTATGGATGCCTCCACGACATCACACAGAAAGCATTGCCACCAAAAGATGTGTGTACCTTCTGCTCCTCAAGTACTCGCTTTAAGCCCCAGGGCTGGCTTCTCACTCATAAATCTGACTTAATGAGCTGCCCTTGCCTGTACCCAGATAATCTGATTTCCTTCCCAGCTTTCAGATGGTCCAACTCCCATTTCAGTGAGTTTAGGGCACTTCTCACCCACCGCAGTTGCTAAGCTGAGCCGAGCTGCACTTCTCACCTTGGGTTTCAGTCTGTAAAGCAGCTCAGCCCAACTTGCTTTTGATTTGCTTCATCTTGACTCTTTGGTGCTGCTGAGGAACCGAAAAACCCCTCGCTCGCCTCTCGGGGTGCAGGCAGGGGCTGCCCGGGGGAGGGTGGCTGAGCCACTGAACTTTGGCAGCGATGAAAGCGGCCCCACAGCCATCGCCCATGACTCAGCCTCTGTGCTGGGCAGCGAGGACGCCCGAGGAGGTTTCTCATCCCACCCGAGTTTCCTTTCCTGGGAAGTGAGGTGGCTGCGCCGGGGCGCGTGGGCTGTGCCAGCTCCCGGAGAGTCAAACCCAAACCGAGCTGGCGGAATAGCTGTAGGCTCAAGCACCCAGAGAAAAAAGCTCCTGTGTTGGAGGCCGAAAATGCTGATTAAACAGAGCTGGCTGGCCCCAGGTCACAGCTGAGGGGTGAGCTCGGTCCGTGGCTAAATGTGCAAGAGAAACAGAAAAGGCGCTGTAGAGCACGGGGTCAAGGGAGCAGTGACTTCAGAAAGAGGTAAAGCCTACAAACAGCACCCGTGTGCTGCTTATCCCACCTCAGATTTTGCTGCTAATCCCATACTGATGGGTTTATGGAAGTGTCAGGCTCGGATCCTCTGCGACACCTCTTAAAATAACTTCTATGAGGGCTCCAGGAGTGCTTCTGGGTGAAGAGCAACCGTACTCTTCCCATTACATCTGCTGGAGAGAGAATGAAGAGCAGGAGGAAGAGGAAGGCTGGCTGAACCGGCAGTTAGCACTTCAGGACAAAAAAAAAAAAAAAAAAAAAAAAAAAAAATAAGGGAACTTTTATTTAAAAAAAAAAAAGAAAAAAAAAGAAAATGTGGCAGCATTCATTTAAACAAAATAAGAAGCATCTCCCCTTAGCAAACGAATATACTGCAGGAATATCTTGCAGAGCAAGCAGGGCAAACAGCCCAGCCACAGCTTAGTGAAACAAGAGTTAAACAACATCAAATCATTCCCCGTGATGGATCATTAAGAACGCGGAGTCTAAATGTGCGGTAAGATGACAGCATCGCGCAGATGTTCCTAAACCGGCAGCGTATTTTGCATATTGCAAAGTCTATAGATAATTCCTGGTAGCGAACGGAGGCAAAGACTAGCCCGTCCTGCGATGAATGCACGTTGGGATCGTTCGACAAGGTGAATTTTGTGGGGTGGAAAGGACTGATGTAAGATGCTGCCTGGGATTACAGCTGTCTTCAGCTGGCAGTGGGATGTGGCTCCCCGTGACCTCTCCACCTTTGCCCAGGAGTGGTTTACAGGAGGGAACAGATGAACAGGGAGTGAGATGGGTTAAATGAACAAGAGAGGGGGACTAAGTGAGCAAATGCCCAGGGTTTCTATGGCTTTTTACATGTATATATTATAAAAAAAAAAAATAAAAAAAATTAAGGCAACGTTCCTCCTGCTAATTAGTGTTTCCAAGGCACTGCAAAAACTACAGCTGTAGGAAGAATTCAGGAAAAGTAATCAGCAGCACAATTAAGCAATCTGCCATAATGACAGAACACAACATTAGGGTAGAATAATCAGAAACATATATATTTTTCCTTCTTGATTTTCATTTCCCACCCAATGATTTGCTTTTGCAGAGTGTATATAAAGTGATGCCCGATAGAAATGCCTGTATTTATTTGCTACAGCTTGTAGATCTTGCTCCAGTGAGGACGTCCATGTTAATTCCTGCCAGTCCTTTGCATCTAGTGATAGTTTTTACTCTATTTTTTGAAAACCCAGCATCTGACATGCTTTCATCCTAATTTTACCACCCTGTTTATTTCATGTAAACTCCTTTAACTTCAAGGGCCCAACTCCTTTAACTGGAAGGTGTGAGTCCAGACAAGAAAGCTTGGAGGTGAGGTCCCTGTACTTCTGTCAGCCATTCCACCCTGGGAAGGGAGATGGTTCACACAGGGTTTTTGCAACCTTCAGCTCCTGCTGGGGAGAGGAAAACACCTACACTTGTGAGCAGACCACGAGGGAATGGGTCTGATCTGCTTCATCTGCACAAGCTGTTTCCCAGAGTTCCCTGAGGCTATAAGAGCCCATGAGGAAGGTAAACTCCCCTTGGAGGAGGCGGTTTGGAAGGAGAAAGAGGATCTGCCTTGAGAAGAGTGTCCCATACATTTCAGCTTTCTGCCAGTTGTGCATCAAGGCTGCTTGGACTCAAGCCAAAGGAGAGGGGGAAGCTCTTGTGTTGCTGTGGGGAGGTAGGTCTTCTTTTTGTGTTTTGCTCAAGGGGGCTTACTGGCTGCTGAGGTGGGGATGCTATGAAATCCTGGGGAAACAAGCAGTTTGGGTAGATCCAGGAGTGATCTATGGGCCTTGGGAGGCTGCAAGAGTTGGTAGTGACTTGGTGAGTTTTCTGGTAGTGCTTCCCAGGTGTCTGGGCATTGTGATGGTGCTGCTGGAGATCATCAGCCCTCCCCTGGGAGGTGGGAGTGCTGTAGTGGTGTTGCAGATCTGCTCCAAGGGCATCAGGGACTGGATGTATGTCTGCTCCAGAGGCATCAGGAGAGGAAGCCTGTCCTTCCAGGATGGTGAATTATGTGAGATTGCTGCTGAAGGTGTCTAGGTAGAGTGCTCAGTGTGTGCTTTGTTCAGCAGGGTTGTGTTGGTGCCCTGTCATCCTCTCACGTGCTTCTTCCCTCCCATTCACAGATGGAGCCCTTGCTTATCAGTGCCCCTTATGGGAAGAGTTTGCTGGTCCTAGAGGTTCTTGACAGAAGTGGCTCAAGCTTGTAACCTCTGGCGCAAGGGGGGGCCTTAGGTGTCTGAAGTTATATGCAGCTGCTAAAATGTAGCTTTTTGTCAGAGATAAGCTAGAAAATATAGGTATGGTCTATCGATGAATCTTTACAAATACAATCCTCTGTTTTGTATTCTGTGTACCCTAGTGAAGTGACAACTATTAAGTTGTGTGTTTTCAGAATTAAACTCTCATGATAATGGGATTAAGAGCAGCTGGGTGTGTAGTACCTTTATATCCTTGAACTTTTTCTTTGCCTTAAAGAAAAAGCTTAGGATAAAAACTTACTTGAGGCTAGAAATCACTTCTGACTGAGTTGTCCAACACCCCCTGATGTGCAGGAAGATGTGGGTGCCAGCTCCTTTAGGCACTAATGAATAATCTTAGTGCTGCTTAAATCTGTTTCTGATAGTTGCTTTTGCATGGCCAATGCACACCAGGTACCTTGGTGGGCAGGTTCTGCTGTCCCTCAAGCTGGTGAAAAGCCACATTGCCACTATCCCTTCCAGAAGAGCTCTTGTGAGTTCAGAGCTGTTATTATTCTGCATGGTCCATTGTCATCTGGGAGACTGCCTTGCAAACCTGCACAGAGCTGCTCTTCCTTTTCCCGTGTGCCCACATAAGTAGAAATCGTCGAGAGCACTGGGTCCAGGGTGCAGAGATGTAGCTGCAAAACTCACTCATGAAATCCCAAACCATGGAGGAATGCTGGGTGAATTTTTTCACCTGAGTATCAGCTGAAAGTAATGTATACCCTGAATTAATGCAGACAATGCCTAGTCTGGTCTGCAGGCCCTCTGTATTTTTTTAATTCTTTCCTACTAAAACTCAACAAAAACATGGGGGTGGAAGGTGCTGCTGGGAATTTGCTTTTTGTTCTGCTTAAGTGCTGTATTTCTCAGCAGTCTTCAAGTTTCTCAGCATGAAGATATTGTTGCATCAGAACTACTGTGGGTTTAACACAATTCTCAATTTGCAGGCAAATGGATGTATTGTGTTGGGGCTTATCCAGAGAGAACTGTGAAACTACAAATTACAACCCACCCGCATTCTCTTATCTGGATTACTTTTTTTTCCATGTGCCTGTGGGTCCTCCCCTGTTCACAAGTAGGAAATGCAAGGAGAAACTTGAGTGCGAAAGAGATGTAAGGCCAAAGCCAAAAGGGACCCTGACAGTGTAGAAGATCCTGCCCAGGTCTGTGGCTGCTGCATTTGGATGAGATGTGGTGGCTGGTGCCTTTCCTGAGCTGGAGCAACAGCATTTGTCATTAAAGCCAGAGGCATCACATCCTCTGCTAGTGTTTTTTGTGACTGTCTGGAGACTCTTTCTGTAAATCTCCCTAGAAAACTGAGGCAGCTGGTGTAGTAGTCAACATATCCACTGAAGGTTTCTCTGCCAAGGAGAAGGCAGCTACCCTTTCTCTCAGATTATTAAATGAGGCAGGGGATCCACTCATTTAACTTTCTCAGCTGTTCTTCAGCCTCATTTCTTCTCATTGAAGGGGATGAACAACGACAGGCGGGTCCATATGGGAGAAGCAGGAGGGACTTGCATTCTGCAGCAGTTTGAGACAAGGCTTTACCCACCTCTTGCTCACCATGGACAGGTCTCACCTACCTTGTCACAGGTACACGGCCGAGGGCAGGCTGTGTACCAGAGGCCTGTGCTTGAGAGCTTGGACACCTGGCTTGGAGAGAGCACTGGAACAAACCAAGTCTATCAGGGCAGAGATGCTGCACCATCAACAGCCAGGACAAACTCTTGGCCTCCATTCTTCAAAAGCAGAGGCCTGTATTACCTGATTTTAGTGATGCTCTGGACACCTGCTAGCCAGTAATAGGGTGAAAACTCAATGACCCCTCAATAACATTGTTATCTTGATTTGCTTCCTTTCAAATGGCCACGGATACACAGGATGCTGACAAATGGGACCTGAAGTCATGCATTTAGTTGACCGGGAAATAAATATAGCAGAGTGACAATACTACTTTGGACTCTTTTGAGATTTGGGAGTTGCTGGCCGTTCTGCTTGCTGGCTCAGTTTAAGCAGCAGAAATGTCCATGTGTTCTGTCAAAGCACTTTACTTGTGACAGGCAAAGTGCTGCCCTGAACTGGAAAACCATTCAGAGCAAATAAATGCATTAGTTCAATGCAGAGTATCTTATATTTGATACACACCACTTCCTAATCACTTTACCGAACATCTGGATTGCCTTGAAATGAAACCAGTGCTGGCGTCATCTTCAATTTGGACATGGGATCCATTTCTGAAGCCTTTCTTCAGGAGAGCGCCTCTTGGATCTCACTATCATTTAGGTTGGGTCCTAGAGGTCTAATCTAGAGTAAATAAAATTACAGGTTGCTTTGGTACTGAAGAAGGACAGAAAGCAGTACAGGAGCCAGCCGAGCCCTTTGGTACTTGTAGTCCAAATTGTAGAATGGTATTGAAAGCGTAGCTGTTACTTAGGAGCGAAGAGTCTCCCTGCGTCTTTGAAATGTGTCTTTGTCTTAGGGAAGCACCCAGTACAGGTGTGTTCTTGCAGAATGACTGAAAATGAATAATTGTGACTGTTAACGTGGCGTACAAGGGACTGAAATGAAACCCATTGTGCTGGGGAAAGAACGCAGAGCGTGCAAAGACACTGGCTGCTCTGTGTGAGCGAGGGAAGAGCGAGAGCGAAGGGGATGACATAATGAACGAGAGGCGCAGTCGCGTCGCTGCACGTCGGGCTCGGCTGAGCAACAGCAAGAACTATTTGCAACATCTTTTTGTCAACATCTGTTTGTCTCTGAGTTCGCGAAAGTGGAACAAATCTCATTAATTTTTTTTTTCCTCGTGTTGAAATTTTGCACGATTGTTTCTGTTGCTTTGGCAGCCAAAATGATGCTGGAATGTTTCACCTTCTTTTTCCAAGATTTTTGAGCTGAGGTTTTTTTTCAGTTGAGGTTTGTCACATAAATCATGAGGTTTTACTTCTGCTGCTAGCCAAGTCATAATCCCTATATCATAAGCCTTTTGTTGTTTTGGTTTGATTTTTGTTTTTCCTTAAAGCTCCAGCTTCTGAAGTCATGAGAATACATGAAAATCTCTACTTCTGCTTTCTGTCGTATGTTTGTTTTCCTTGAGTTTCTAGCACTGAGAAGTGTGGAGAAACTTTTGGGTGTCATCTGAAAGATGAAAAAATGGAATTCATTAAATTTCTTTTTTTTTTTAATACCAGTTAGATAATTTTTGGAAACGATGACTCATGATTTTGAACATTTAGATTTGGCACACTATAGTTCTCTGTGCCACTCCCCCGTGACCAGGAGGGTTGGAAGAAGCCGTGTGGGGCTTGTCTCCACGGACAAGTTCCAGCACAGAGAGCCGGGGTGTGAATTCGCAGTGCCCTAGTTACGCTGTGCAGATTCCCCACGTGGATGAAAAGTGTGCAGTACCTGCCCTTTGGAAGCCTTCTCAGGGCATGTCTCCGTCAGTAAGACGTGGTGTGTGGTTTGGAGGCCCTCAAGCTGACAGCAACACGCTCCAGCTCATGGACTGGGGGTAGCACGGACATTTCATGCTTCAAATCACACTTACTAGCACGGGCACAGCTCCGAGGTGGTGCTGCTGCTGCTGTGGAGATATTGAGCACCTCCTGGTTGGGCTGTGTCATGTGGTTGTGGTGGGTGGGATACCTTCTGGGTGCTCTGAGCAGTGCTGAGCCTCCTTGGGTGCCAAGGGCTGGCTTCTCACAGCATACATCCCCTGTATCTTAAGGAGGAGCTGGATGGCTGGTCCATTCTCTCAGCCTGTTGGAGGGGCAGAGGGTGAGGACCTGTGGCTTTGGTGCTGACCTTTCTACTCAGTGGAGAGGCAGGTGTGCTCGGCAGTACCCAAGGACCACGTAGGGAAGCAACGACACCTGTGTGACCTCCCTGAGGCTTGGGTGACTGTCTTTAATATTGTTTGCCTGTGAGTTCCCTGCATCCAGATGGCTATGAGCATGACTTGGCTCCTTGGAGCCCCAGGGTAGGCATCAGTGGGATGGAGGAACTCTTGAGCAATAAAAAATTCAGATGAGCCTGGGACAACATTGATGGTGAAATTCCAAGTCCCTTCTGGCCGTTGCCATAAACTGTAGAAAGAAAAGCAAAAATGAGCCATAGGGGTAGACCTAGTAAGAGGGACAAGAGGAGTGGAAGAAAAGCTATTTAGGAATAATTCAGCTCATGATTAAGGAAGAGCTGTGTGAGCTCTGGGGTACTTGCTGCATCCAAGGTCAACTTCTAGCACCTGGCCAGGATGAGCAGCTGCTGGGGTAACACCCAGGAGACTGAGCTGGCGCTGCCAGAGCAGCTCCTCTGGCCAGGCCAGGCAGGAGGGAAGGAGCTGCTGTGGCACAGGGCAGGGAGAAGCCAGGATGCCGCAGGGTCCACGGGGGCAGAGGGTGGCTGGGAGTGGGCTGAGGTCTCTGCCCCTCAGGAAGCTGTAAGGGATTTGTGTGTTTTCCAAGGCAGCAGAGACAGGATGCTGAGGGGTGGGAGAGAGACAGATTTCCTTCTGCTGTGAATAGACTGGGGGTGGGGGATGGTGGCTCTGATTTAACCCTTGCCTGTTTGTTTCATCTCCAAAATGAGATGGTGGTAGAGGAAACCATTCCAAGAAACTGCAGAAATTAGAGGCACAAAATGTACAGGGTTGTTGACACTGGGGCGATGCCGTGAGTTTTATTATCCCAGTTCTCTCACCTCCAGGTGTGTCTCCCTGTCTCTGGCATTGTTTTTTTCCTTTGAAGTTTGTTTGTTCAGTGGCATTGCTATGACCAAAATGAACACCAGCAATGCCAAGGGAGAGGCTTTTGGGACATTACCTTGCGTCAGACAGAAGCAGCTCGTGGGAGACAGCTGTGGGTTTGGGCTCTGTAACAAATTTCCCTCAGGAGCCTGAAAAAGAAGGGATTACATTTGTCTCTTACATTAAGGAGCCGGGGGAAAATCTTTTAGGAGTAACTCCTGAAATAGGTCCCACTCTTGTTCAACAGTGAAGGCTCTTCTGCCTCTCCTGCAAAGTCATTAACAGTATGACCTAGAGGAAGTGGAGGAGAACCCAACCACCAGCTCCCATCGCTATGACTCAAACCAAGCCCTTGGAAATGCTGTGGAAACAGGACCTGAGTGAAGAACTTCAGGGCGTGAGTACACAAACATTTGGGAGAGGTACCTGGTACAAGGGAAATCAGGGAAAACTACTTTGTTTACTACACTTGGAGTCTCCCAGAGCAGTGGAGAGTCCACACAGCTGAAAGTTGGCAGCTGGGCAGCAGGTGTGGTGAAAGAGCCGTGTTTTCTAAACACACTAAATACTTATTGCTCCGGCCTTTTTGTAGATAAAGATCAGCTCTGAGTTTAAATGAAATTATAGCAGAAGTGCTTGTATCTGGGACGAGGAATAACTGCTTCCAGGTTGGGCTTTGTAGAATTGAACTTCATAAACAAATTATTTGATGCGATTAACCGAGTCAGAGGGTTGATGGAAATGTGCCTCCGACTCTCACGGTATCGAGGTGGAACCTGTAATGTGTTAGCCAGAGAATTAGCCTGTGTAGGAATAAACAGCCAGAAAGTTCTTGGGTGTGAGGTTTCCTGTTGAAATTATTTATTCTCTCTGAAAAATCCACAGGAGAAATGAGACCTCCTGAAAGTCTGAAATCTTGCTGAGATTCAAAACACTGTCTTTGCTCTGCAGATGTTTGACATGCAAAGATGGCAGAGAGCAGTTGTGAACCACTGAGAGCCAAAGAATTTGCAGGAAAACATCTGTTCTCTAGGCCAACCAGATAAAGTTTTTGGTAGCTCTGATAATATTTCTATTATAATATTTCTATTACAAAACATCAAAACCAAAACAGAAAACATTGGAAGTGTGAAACAGAGTAGATGACAAGGCCAACTGACCACCTTGGAGCCTGCTCCAAGAGGTGAGAACATTTCCTTGTGCCAAGTGTGCTCTGTGTGTGAACTGAGTTTGCTCTGTCTCGTGCTGACGACAGAAGCTTTTGTTGCTTTTGACAAAACAAAGAATGCAAAGGAAAAGACTATTCTCTATCAGGAGAAATATTTTTTCTTTTTTTTTTTGTTCGCTTCCAACTGGGATATCAGGTCCTTGCCTGGTATCAGAATTAATTCACAAACTGGGCAAGGCTGGACAAGCCATTTCACCCGGGATGAAAATCCTACCACAGCTGGGATGTGCAAGCAATGGCTTTTATGTTCTGGAAACTGTTAAAATTGTATGTTTAAGGGGAAATTTAATCCCCCACCCCAGGTGGGATTAGCTGTGCTTTGGTGCTCCTAGCAGCTGACAAGGAGGCAATGGTGGAAGAACTTGGGATATTATGCTGTTGCCTAAAAGCAGAAGGGTAGGTGAGAGCCTTGCAACCAGATTTCTGCCTGTAGTGCTCTTGGTTTTGTCTGTGCTCCGCAGTGGGAGAACCTGGGCTTATTCCATGTGTCCTCCAGGAGCTGGGTAGCACAGTGCTGAGGTCTTGGCAGCCTTCTAATGTCATTGCACGACCCCTGTGAGCTGATGGCGTGGGCAGAGGCCGTGTTGTGTAGAAATGCTCTGGAGGTGGGCGTGGAGGAGATGAAGGATGGGGAAGATGTGGCTGGGGACACCCCCTTGGCACAGCTCGTGGGCTGTCCAGAGTGCAATGGGTGTGTGGGACCATCCATCCAGGTGACATCCCTCCCTCCAGTGAGCACTGCCCATCCCATCTGCTCCAACCTCTGCTCTACGGCTGGAGCCAGAGTTCCTACCCCATCCAATTACTCCTGTGGCTTGTTCTTCTTTATTAAGAAGGTTGCTTGAGACTTGCCTGGGGTCTGTTTTTGAGACCAGCTCCATTTAATCTGTCCCTACCATCACTGAGCTTAACTGAGTTTCCTGCCCAGCATCTCCTTTGGTAAATTAGAGAAAACCAGAGAGATACTGCCAATAAGCTTTCCACCATACAGATTTGTCCAGCGGAGCCTGACTAAATTAGGTCATGCTGCCCTATGTAATCTGTGCACTTGAGGTTTGACCTAGCTCCTGTGAGAACTAGTGGGCAGGGATGTGTCTGGAAGTTGGACTGGAGCTGTCGCTGAGACAGCTGAGCTTTGACAGAGCTGGGGTGGAGCTGTGCCCTTCATTTTTGTGGACCAGTTTGATTTGTACAGGAAGAAGACTGATGTCTTCCCATGAGAGCTTTTGTCTGTGCTGGAGTGTGTCTCAAACAACATTGCCGAGATACTTTGGGACTGGGCTAGGTCATTATTTTGCAATTAGATGCTCAAATCAAATAGTCATTTTACAAGTTCAGAAGAAAATACATTTATTTCATCCGAAGCTTCTTCACAATGGCGATGAGTAATTCTGTCATCTTCTGCATGACAATGGCCAAAGGTCTGACCACTTCCCACCAATGACTCACTAGCTTCCCATGGCTCTGGTGATGCAAAATCACCTGTTTAGGAGGATGCAGGATGGTTCTGCTTGCCTTTTTTTGGGCAGTCAGATGTTAACCCTGCCAGCGATGGGCCAACGTGGCTACTGCCACATCACAGTTCGTACGCACAGCACAAAAGATTAGTGCACTAACAAGGGAGACTTCTCTTTTGAAAAGAGGCTTTAAATGATGTCAAGAACCACCACAATGATATGTTTTTTACATAAATAATAATTAATTACATGTAAATCAGACTTTTCCCCACCCCTTCCATTAGTACCGTCTTTGCTAAGCTCTCTGTCTTGTTTCTGTCCGCTCACTTTGACTAGTTGAATGGCAGCAGACATCATTTGCAATGCTAACGTCAGATACGGGTCAAAATGGACAAGGAAAACACAACCCAGGGTTTTATCAATGCAATAACAACCAATTCTGTCTAGAGATGGCAGCGTACTGGGGTTTAACCTCTTCACTGCCACACAGCAAAAACCACTTGCTACGGAATTTAATTTTTTTGGTCTCCTCTTCTGCTATTTCCAGCTTATATTCAGCCCTTTCATTCTCCTGGCCACTCTTTTTATTTTTTTTCCTCCCTCCTCTCTCTCCTTTTTGGTGTTTACTGGAGCATCTGGTAGCGTTTATCTCCCAAAACACAGGAGACTGCTGTTTTCATAGATATGTAACTAGAGTAAAAGCTTTCATCTTTGTTGATGTTGGACTTCGGAATTAAAAAAGAGAGTCATAATAGTGGAAAAATTAAGAAGAAATAATATTTCAGCGTAATACACTTTTGAGACAGCATCAACAGAAAATCCCTAACAGGGAATGTTGCAATTACTGCATCTCCTTCACAGGAGAGGCTTAACTCATGGGGAGAGCAGAGCAGGGAATGAGGAGACCATCACGCTGAGGTGGGACTGGTTGTGCCACTAGAAGCTGAAAGCATGGCCTTGTGGAGATTCGTCTATGTGCTCCACAGCAGGAGATCGAGCAGCCTCAGAAACGACAACAAGATGTGAGAAACAGGCTTCCATTGCTGCTTCCTTTCTCTACTGCCTTCCAACAAGGTGAGGGAAGGAGCTAGTGAGACCTTCAGCAGAGTCAGACTGCATATGACCTGGGTTTTGAAGCCTCTATGGAGTAAAGGCTGTCCTGGGAGTCAGAGGAGGAGCTGGTATTTTGAATTTGGTCTCTTACTCTAGAGAAGCAGATTGGTTTTTTTATGGAAGCTTCAAAGATGATGAGATGGGGATAATTAGAAGTTGTAGAGACACAGCAAGAAGCGGTGCTGACATCAGAGAGATGTAGAAAGCATTATAGAGATCTGGTAGCAAAAGGCAGGTAGGTGTCTGTTATCTGCAGGTCTGTGGTGATTACAGCCGAGATTATTATTATTTTTTTTACCTTCTTTGGGGACTAGGCGCTGTCCCAAACCTGCAGCGGTGTCAGCCGTGCTGGAAGCAGACACACAAAATCTGGATGTTTGCTGGTTTCATAGCAAAAATATTTTCAATTGCTTCATGGTAAATTTTTATAGCAATAATGTCTTATGTAATTCAGAGATTTTTAAACTAAATGCCATATTTCAGGCGCAATATATTCCAATTTCCACCTCGGTCCTCTTGCTAGATAAAGTGTAAAGCTGACCAAAACCTCTCCAAACTTCTCAGGAGAAAACACTTGCTGAAAACCCTCGCTCTGGCAAGGCAGCGAGCTGATGAAAGGGAGTTTAGCCTGTAACTTTAAGGCTGTAATGAACCAGGCTAATAAATTACCTAATGTCACCTTAGAATAGGTCCGTGGCCGCCTGTCACAGCTGCGCGTCAAGCCGGAGACGCGCAGTCGGTCTCTCCTAACCTTTGCACCTCCTCCCGCTAACCAGAGAACCGATTCTAGAAAAGACCAGGCCTGCAAAGTCCTGCAAAACCGAATGGTAAAATATTAATAAGCCAGAGAGGGGCCGAGAGGTGTCAGTGAGGCTCCGTCGCTTCTGCACGCAAAATTTCACCCAACCCTTTTTTTCTCCTGCGTGCAAAAATGCAGATTCAGCAGCACCAAAATGGTTTGCGCACACATGCCAAACTTGTCATTTATAAAAACTCAAAAAAGCTCTGACAAATGCTGAAGCTGTTAGTTTTGACACTTCTGACATGAAACACTTTGATTTTTCATTTTGAAACTACTTTGTGTTCAGAATGTCCTTTAATTTTATTTTCAAGCAAGGGGGTGTGTGGCGCTTTTCTTATTCCCCCAAAAAATCAAAATTGAAATGAAATCTTCGAATCGACTCAAAATGAAATTGTTCTTGGATTTTTTTTTTTGTTTTCACCAGGTTTGTTTTCTTAGATGTTTGTGTTTGAATTTGAGTCACTTTGTGTTCCCCCAAATTTGCCAGTTGGTTTATCAAGAGCTGCAGTGAATATCAGCCCCTTTGAAGGGGCACAGCTGGCACAATAGTTTTGGTTTTTCTTGTTTTGTAGATGTCAGTTGGAAAACAAAAAAAAAAGAGCCTTGCTTTTGCTTTCCAGGAGGTTGAGTTAATTTTCTATCTGACTGGGGTAAATAATAAACAGTATTTTTTTTTTTTTGCTGTGAAGGATTTTGTTACGTTATCTGTTTAAACATTCCGTTATGTTTTAGTAATGTGAATAATGATTATTCCTGTGCTTTTGAGCTCTCCCTCTTGGCTCGGGTGCCGGAGGTTCAGGAGACACCTGGCATTGTTGACAGAGCGCTGAACTTGAACGCCTCTCACTGTGACAGGGCAAGCCCAAATATTTTGGGAAGAGTCTTTGTTATGTTACGACAGGGCTTGGTAGCACTGATGCCGGGGACGGGTTTTGCTTCAATACTGAGCTGATTACTGCTGTATTATTGGAGGAACAGCGTGAATTTTGGCAGGCGGGCGGCTGTGAAGGAGGAAGATTGAACTTGGGCCCTTCTTATTTGTAGGATGTGCTGAAGGTCTTCCAAAAGATGCTGGGTCTCAAAAGAGATCAGGAATAGGAGGCCCTGAAAGATGTTTTTCTATGGGTGGGAAAGTGAAAAAATAAAGCTCTTCTGCAAGAGAATACAAATGTTTATTGTAGTCCCTATCTGTAGACAAATACCTGGGGAAGAGCTTGTATTAAAATACCTTTGAAATCATATTTTCCATCCCTGAAGGCGTTTGCTTTCCACAGTGTATTATCTTCCCTTTTTTATTGTTTTCCTCTCCAGCTCATCTCCTTTCCCAAAGCCAAGCTGCATCTTGGTAGAGCTTTGTGCATCTTCAGTCCCCCACGAGTGTCCAGCTTGTGGTGTTTAAGCGGTCGTAGACTTTCAACAAGACTGGATGTCTTGTGGCGTTTGCCAATTCACATACAATGTGCGATTGTATTCAGGAAGCAATAGGAATTAAATGACATTAATTCCCATGAATATTCATTTAAGGATCTCTACCAAATTCAGGCAGATTAATAGTCCAATGCAAATACAATGGCTACTCATTGCCCCCACAGGAAAAGGAAATATGTATTGGCTGGCAGCTCAGGACAAATGGAAATGGGCTGTAGGAAAGTTCTCTCTGGGTAGCTTCTGATACAGAGGCAGTTGGAGGGACACCTCGAGGAGAGAAGAGAATTAGTGTGGGTATGGATGTGGGGAGCCTTTCCTGTCCACTGAGGAGTCTGAGGTGAATCTGAAACTCATGTCTCTGCACCAGCAATGCAAATCCAAAGCAATTTTGACTGCAGTGAAGCTCACATGGACCCAGGACAGAGTAAAATGCTGTTTATTTTGTGCCTGACTCCTGCTGCCCTGTGCATGAAGCCAGTCTCCAGCCTGCTCTCCCTGGATCTTGCTGCCATGGGGCAAAACAATTTGTCTTCCTTGGAGCAGCAATAAGCAGGTTGTGCTGCTCTCTGCCTCCTCTGCCATGGCTAGCCCAGCACTGGCCCTCGGGGTGGCTACAGGGCAGCCTGTCCTGCCAGGCATCATGTGCCTCGCCGTGCATGGAGACTTGGTCCTGCTCCAGCTTGTCCTCTCAGTGCAGGCCAGGACACGGCTTCCACAGTGACCATGGAAATCAAAGTCTACTAACAAAAGCAGAGAAGAAGGGGTGTGAACGTGCTTGCAAACCAGGCGGCAGAGTTTGGGATGCTGAAAAAACCCACAACTTACTTTATATCATCTCTGTGGGAAAAAAATAGTATCTAATTAAAACAGTTATCTAGGTCTGGTTACAGTCCTCATTTGGGAGGACTTATTTATACATTTCCTTTTGTCAGACAAGCCAACTTGAGACCTTAGCTGTGTCACATTACTTCTATCTTCTGGTGGGATTTCCCCAGCTGGAGTAAGGATGCTGCTTGACTAAAGTTGGTGCAAGCGTTGCCAACGGCATTGGGCTCAGCCTCCATGCTGGGTGTTCATGCTTTTTAAAATTACCCCTCATTGCCAAGGCAAACCTTGCGATCCTCAAATTTACCCAAGCAAAAGAAATAACTGGTGTCATTCACCTTGTATGTGTACTATGTGTTGGGCAGAGCTGCATCTTCTGCCTTTTTGAAGGGCCATCTATTGCCAGACTGGGCTGATTTGCTCCAGCTCTACAGAGAGATCGAGGGAACCTGGAGAGCAGCAACTGCTGACTTGCCCAGGATGGGTTTTGCTGCAAGCTGCAGTACCAGGGTGCTCATAGGTTCCCTACTCCCACTGAGCACTGAGAAAACTGTGGGCTTATTTGAAACAAAGTTAGAAAACCATAAAACTAGGCTGCAGAATCAATACACACTTCTCTTTAATATATGTAGAATCATAGAATGCTTTGGGTTGGAAGGGATCTTTAAAGCCCATCTACTCCAACTCCTGCAGTTGAGCAGGGATGTCTTCAACTAGAGCAGGTTGCTCGGAGCCTGGTCCAACCTGAGCTGGAATGTTTCCAAGGATTGGGCATTGACTGCTTTTCTGGGTGACCTGTGCCAGTGTCTCACCTACCTCTGTGTAAAACATTTTTTTCACTTCTCTTTTAGTTTAAAACCATCACCATTTGTCCTAATGCAACAGGCCCAGCTAAAAAGTTTATTCCCATCCTTCTTAGGGGCCCCGTTTAAGTACTGAAAGGCCACAATAAGGATTTTCTGGAGTCTTCTCTCGAGGCTGAACACCCCCAGCTCTCTCAGCCTGCCCTTATAACAGCGGGGTTCCAGCCCTCTGACCGTTTTTCAGGCCTCTTCTTGACCTGCTCCAACAGGTTGATGTCTTTCTTGCGCTGTAAGATACATACTTCAACTTTTCATGGCTGACGTAAAAGGCAGAATAACAGCGGAGTACCTGCATGAGCTTTGCACCTACACAGGAGCACCAAGTGGCCCCGGAACCAGCTGTGCAGGCTGGTGATGCGTTCTGCAAAGCCTCATAAAACCAGTGACTAAAGTAGAAAGGACTCCAAGGCCTGGCTCCTGGGACAGCGGAGGTGTGGTATTACAGTAGCTTGGAAAACATTCTGACTTTAAAACAAGTAACACCTATAATTATAGAGGTGTCATCACCTTTTTTTTTTTTTTTTCTTTTAAGCTAACAAGCTGTAGATGCAGCCCGGGTACACCCTTGCCAAAATTTGCCAAGCATTTGCTCTTGGGATGGTTCTGCTAGTGGTGGGACTATCAAGCATCTTTCTCCAGGCACTTGTAAAACAATACAGCAGTAAACAATTCAAGTACAATTAGCAGCTACATTGGTGGAGGGGGAGGGAGAAATCCCACCGCTGGTATTGTCTGTGGAATTAATCATGTTTTACAGAGCTGATGTGCTGGTTGAGATTTGTGAAGTTAAAAACAGCAGATGAAGGAGTTTCCAATAAACACTTACTCCAGGATGAAATGTAAAACAAATATTTTTTAGAACAGTAAGGGGAGGAGTGTTTAAAAAAATGCTTTTTTAATAGGTTCTTTTTTTTTTTCTTACTAAATAAAAAAAATGTAAACAACAGAAGCTTAAGATGACGATAAGTTGTTTTTAAAGCTGCTGGCCCCTCTCAGTGCCACTGTCCCCTGTATGACCTGCAGTACCTGGGCTGGGGAGGACTGGGTTGCAGAGGCACTTTTCTGCTCGCCCGCCTTTCCAGCAGCCCGGCCGTCTGCGAGGATTGTTACTCTTAAAGTACTACGGCGCAAACATCACCTCCGCAAATATTTATTTGCAGCGATTTTCCCTCTCTTAATTATTTAAAATATAATGAATTAGGCATAAGTGCCTCGCCATTACTGTAATTTAAGGTGTTAATTGCTACCGGAGCCGTTCCGCCGCCGATGGAGCG
>VWZK01001315.1:72080-93173 GCA_013396935.1 Baryphthengus martii | reverse complement strand
TTTTAAGGCTAAACAGCCCCAGTTCACTCCGTCTCTCTTCGTAGGAGAGGCCTTCTAGTCCCTTCATCATCCTTGTAGCCTCCATTGGACTCTCTCCAGTAGGTCCCTGTCTCTCTTGAATTGGGGAGCCCAAAACTGGACACACATTCCAGGTGTGTTCTCCCCAGGGCAGAGTAGAGGGGGAGGAGAACCTCCCTAGACCTGCTGGACATACTTTTCTTAATGCCCCCCAGGATCCCATTGGCCCTCTTGGCCACAAGGGCCCATTGCTGTCCCATGGACAACTTACTGTCCACTAGGACTCCAAGGTCTTTCTCCATGGGGCTGCTTTCCAGCAGGACGTCCCCTAATCGTACTGATGCCTGGGGTTATTCCTCCTCAGACATTATTATAAAAACATATATTCCCACAGGCCTGTAATTAATGACAACCGAAGGCTGCGCATTCAAATAAGTTCGGTATGTAGGGAAAAATCCTTGCCCCATTATACTCTTTTTCCACTCCTGAGTGTTTTCTACTCGTACGTTACCCCCAGGTGGGTTTTCTGCCTGAGGTGCCTTAGTGAGCAGTGTGGTTTGGCAGCAGATCCTTCTGTTCCATCCTCACTGGGTCACTAGGGCAGGGGATTGCGGAGGACACGGGGGAGTGGGCGGCGCTGTCTGCTGGTACATTTTTCTTCAGCTAGGAAATGCTCCTTTGGGATCGCTGACCAGCTGGCCAGACTGAAACTGGAGCACGGAATTTGGGAGCTGTAAGAAGTTGTTAATCCCTCTGTTGTCATCCTCATTGTCGCATGCCCTAGATGGAAGGAAGGATTTCTTGTCTTCCTGGGAGCGCTCTCCCAGGATTAGGAGAGTGGCTTGAGCTTTGTTATAGGTCCCCAGATATCTGTGGGTGAGCAGCCATGGACATTTTCTCTTGCCCAGTCCTGTTTTGGTCAGACCTTCCGTGGTTTCAGTTTGAAAAGCACAGCCTGTGAAGCACAGAATCCAGCTCAGTCCAGTGTGCCTTCCCCTGGTGGAGCACGTGCTCTTAGGAGCTGTAATGTGCTTCTCACCTAGGTCATGCTGGGTGAGTTTGAAAAAAAATAAAAAAATTAAAATTGCTAAATGTAAAATATGGGATGATGGGAGCATTAAGAGCGAGCATTTATTTTTCAGTGCAAACTCAATTGATTATAGTGCTGGGTTGGCTTAAGGCCTTTCAGGTGAAATACTCTATTAAGAACATACTTCTACAATTTGTGCAGGTGGAAGCCTCTGACTAAATAATCAACTGTAGGTCAAGGTCATTCAACACAGAGGAACTCCTCTGGGTGTCCTCTGTAGCATCCCTGTGATTGACACTGAAAGCATCTTTTGAAAGCTGTCTGGTCCTGCTCCAAGTGACACAACTTGCGGAATCCTTTGGGTGAGCTGACGGAATGTTTGGGTTTTACCAACCTGCAAGAAAAACAACGAAGGCTTCAGTAGCCCCTGAAACTTCTACTGTGAAGTAGACAAGATTTTAATTTATTTATTTATTTTCCTGGGTTGTGTCCCTGTGGAGTTGGGTAAAGCTTTTTTTTTTTTTTTTTAATCCAATCTTGAAAGGTAATTAAAAACAAAGGGCTTATTTTACTGGTCAGCTTGTTACTCGGATTATGTTGTAATGTGTTTATAGTATTTTTGGCTCTTGATTTAACTCATTTAGTGAGTTTGGGTTTTTAAATCTTGTATCTTTATTCAAAGTCAGCAAGGTAGTATCTTTTTCTTCTGGATCGTGTTTTTATTTATAGAAGCAGCCGTTATTAGGGAGATGTTTTGCACTGGTTAGGTCTCTTGACCCTTCTTGCCTTGTTGGAAATCTAGCTTCAGTAATCTTTTAGTATTAGACAGCTTTGTTGCACAGATTCTTTGGTAAATAGATTAATCTCTAGGTCTTGTGACTGTATTAATCTTGCTCTGCCGCTTAGGTTTGTGGAGGGATTTCTAATAATTAGGACGTCTTTGTGCTTGGTCTGAAAACAGTTACTGTTTTTCCTGGGATTCTGAGGGTGAAGTAAGAACCAGTGGAGACAAGCAGATGTATTATCAGCAAGAGCTTATTTGGTTACTTTTGCTTTTCACGTTATGTAAAAAGCTTATAAATATTTCAGTAGTTTTTGCAAGATACTGACCCAAAACGGAACCTTCTCAACTGGTATTAACTGGGGGATTCAGTTCATGGAGGAGATGGTAAAGGAAAAAGAGCAGACTTCTTTAGAAAAGTGCAGGCACTTGATTGCACCTTCAGATACTTCACTGCGGGTGCTGGTAAACCATAAACTGCTGCAAGGCTAAATCAAGGACTTCAATAATGTCTAAATGTTTTTCTACAGAAACATGATTTCTTTTCTTGACTATCACCTCAGACTTTGGACAATCATGTGTCGTTACTTCTTGCTGAAGAATTTGTCCTGATTAAAGGACTTGCTTGATTCACCTTGCTTGATTGTCATTCTGGAGAAAAATGTTGACAACCAGAGCCGTCTACAAGAGGCAGTGGAGTATTTCTTGTGAAGAAATCTTCTGTATGTTTTGTTGCAAATCCATTTCAGTTTATTGCTTTGATTATTTAATTTTCAACATTTTCCTGTTGCTTTGGACTATTTTAAGGTGCTTTTTAGTGGCAGGTGAATAGCAGATACAGGAATATTTTAATTTTTTTTTGTTTTTTTTTTTTTCCTGCATGATGCTGCTTGGTCAGGATTTTTGTGTTCTTTTGGTAAAAGATCTACCCATAACCCCTTTTCCATATGTGATGTATGTTGTTTTTAGTAAAACATACACTCACCAGCAAAGCACACTCTAGGAATTGACCTGGACATGTGTGAGCCATCTCAGCGTTGTAAATGCATTGGGAGATTTCCCTCTGATGGCTTGAGGTCAGAAATAATATATTCTTGGTAACAGTCATATTAAGCACTCAAACAGCAGGCTGTTCAAATGAATGAAATGCCATTAACCAGAAGGGCAAGGAGAGCATTTTTTTTGTCGTTGTTCTTTTAATTTGCTTAAGAGAATGCGATTACAGCCAGAAAATTGTCCTGTCAGCCAGCCAGGTATTGACTTCTTGGTCTTTCATTGCCAAATGCTCAAGCTTCTCCAGCTCACCCCTCCTGAGCCCTCTGCCAGCTCGTGGTGAGAGCCAAGAGTGAAAACCTGGGCTGGTTCTTCCCTTGTTTGTTGGGCAAAATGTCACCCCTCAGAGATGTAGGCATAGCTTTTTTACAAGATTGAGAATTTGGCTAAGCCGTGTTTCCTTAAACACCGACAAGGCTCCATTTTTCTTGAGGTCACCTTTTTATTTGTATTATCTATGAAAGCAGATTTATAACTTGAAAGCAAATTGGGTTCTCTGGTTTGCTACCACAGAACTTGCTTTTTATAACCGAACTAAGGGAAACGCAGTATTAAATATTGAATTTAAAAAGCCTGGAAAAGCTGAACTTTTGTTTCGAGTCACTTGTGTTGGTGTGAAGAACTTGACAGGTGGTTGTTTTTTTTAATTTTTAAAACGTAGTTATTCTGTAAGCATAAGAACATCTGTAAATATTTTCAAGTTTTTATGTTCCCAACTTGTGCTTTCTGTGTGCTGCCCAACCCTTCAGCTCATTGCTTCCAATTTCTTTGCGTTTTTGGATTTCTTTCCTTCCTGTTGTAAATCCTCCATGCTGTCAAATAGGTTTAAAACTAGCTGGCAGACAAGTGGCGAAAATTGAGATATATACAGGTTGTGTACAAAGGCCTTCTTTCTTTAATCAAAAGAATAAATATATTGAAATAAGATGGGGTCTTTGATTCACTTGTTTGATACGTATCTTTAGAAAAACTAGACCTTTGTGTCAACCTTAGCTCTTATGATGTCTTTTCTCTGAACTATGTTTTTACTTTTTTTTTGATCAGATTTGCAAGTTTAATGAGTTCCTGTAAAGCTGTTAGCGTAATACTGAGGGTTTTTTTTCTACCAGGGTATAAAATCAAGCTTAAACCTAGATTTTCTTTGCTGATAAACTTTTATAATTCCACTCAAATTGCTTCTGTAAAATATTTTTCTAAAAAACACCTCCTAGGTTTAACTGAATTAAAATGAGAATTATAAGCAACTTTTGAAAAGTCTCTATGAAATCAGGCTCACTGCAACTCTGTTTATTACTGGGACTTGTGCTTTCTTCAGATAGAGCTCTGAATCAGTGTTGAATACATTGTTTGTTCCTCTTCCTCTGTCCCTTGGGAATTCTAAGCTACTCACAGCAAAAATAACACCGGTTGGCTTTACATAAACTCCTGTAGTTACCAAATGAGATTGTACTAATGCCACAAGATGCTCGGCTATTACCAAAGCCTAGAAAGGAGGGATGCCTAAGGATCTATTCTACATCACTGCTGCTCAAAAATTCCTTTATTCCACTGTTCAAAAATATAAAAATAATGTGGTTAATTCAAAAATATTAAATGCTTTGGGAAGCAACTCCAGAGTTAACCTGTAGAATTTTCGTACAGTAGCCTGAGCACAGTGTTGTCCTGTCATCTCCCTGCACCCTCACTGTTGTGACTGTTCCCCTAAATGCCAAAGGAACCCCTGCCCGACACCCCCACCGTCCTCATGATACAATTAAGGATATGTTGGTGACCCTAAACTATTTGGGGCCATCAGCGGGTTTACTGAAGGACAAAGAGTCTTTGCGTACGCTTCCGTGGCCAACTGTGCTCCATACGTGTGCCGTGTGTGACCATAACCTTAACCCAGTAAATAGCTAACCTCAAATAGCCAATTCTTACTCAACCTGTACCTTCTGTAAGTTCGCAGTGCCAGTTAATCATTTCAGAGAGCGTGCGTTCTTGCATTCAATCTGGAGTTTAGACTTTTTGTCACGTGCCGTTGGAATGAAACTCAAGGTATCCTTGGAAGGGTAGCGCTCTGTAATTTCAAGTTATTTGAGTAGAAATCCATGACTTCTTGATGCACTGAAATGGAAATGTGCTATTTCAGTGCTTTAAAAAAAGCCCAACAAAGCAACCAAAACACCAAAACCTGAAGAAAAAAGGAAGAAGCACAAAGGGGAGCTCAAGTCGATGACAAAAAGATGCACCGACCCCTGGGTGAGACGACGGCGCAGAGCCAGCTAAATCATGACCGTAACGTTGGAGAATCGCCTCTGACAAGACGTGGTGTGGAAATTTGAGGAGTGGCTGTCTCTGTCTGTCAGCACAGGCTTTCATCTCCGCAGTGCCCATGTGAGCAGAGCTGGCAGGAGAGAGCACGTAGCGCGCCTGCCGCGTCACTACCCAGCTCGCCGTTGTAAAGCAGTCTCCAGGAGTTTGCAAAAAGGCTTTGCCGATCCTCTGCGGCACAGTCGCCATTTAGTGAGGGCAGGTCCCCCCGAAACTGTGTGCTTTTTCCAGGTGAGTTGTGGGCCACTGGATATGCTCCGTGGAAGTGAGTAATTGGGATTTGGCCCAAGTGGAGTCAAGGTGTGAGGCGAACCGCAGAGAGCTGAAATCTGTTGCTTGTGACAGTGATCCCCAGCCAAATCTTGCTTTGTTTCTGAGCCCTTCATTTGTGGAAGAATAAATACCAAGGATAAGCAGTGTATTCTTGGTGTTCTGTACTCAATGTAAGGAAGGGAAGGGGAGTGCCGGGATCCCTTGTTTGAGAACAGCCCTAAAGTATATACAGAATTTTCCGGAAAATGACTGCATTGCGGATTGTTTTCATACACTCATCCGGCTGATGTTGCTTGTTCTAGAGCTCCTGGCTGCTTCTCGTACCTTCACGAGTGCCAAAAGCTTTAGTTCAAAGTACAGCTGGAACCTATGCAGAACCTTTACCAGATTTTGCAGGATTTGGCTGCCTGTAAAGTGTGGGGGGCCTTGGAGCTGCTGCGGCGCTCACTCAGTATTTTTCTAGTATCTGAGGCTGCCAAGAGAAGTGACAATTTCTTTTCTCCCCCGCTAGTTTTTTAGGCTGTTTGCCCTGTAGCAGCTGCTTTGAGGTCTCCAATTCATTTTTGTGCTGGCCATCAACCACATGTCTGTCTGTTGTGGCTAAATGTTAGTATTGGTGAAAATACAGAAGAGAGCGTAGTAGACATATAATGAACTAATTTCTTTGAATTAAGGATGAGGAAAAAGAAAAGGGTAGACATACTTACCAGTCTACCTACAGCAATTGCTGGCTTCATAAAGGAGCCAAAAACCTGATCTTTATGAAAAAGTGGAACCGGTGAAATGAGTTAAAAATGCTGCTGAGGGCGGAACAACTAACACGACAAGTTAGGAACTTCGTTTGGCAGAAGTGCGTGGGTCCTGTAAGTAGAAACAATGATTTTTATCACCCAAACCCACTGTATTTGTATCACCCACTGCAGATGAAAAAGTTTAGTTTGACTACTGTTTCTTGAACTCGACAGTTTGCCCGAGGCTAGTAACCATTTGCAGATTAGATAGATAAAATCCGGCAGATGAGCCACCCCTTTGATATGTTGAACAGTAGAAATAATAATCATGATCTGTGTTAAATGTAACCGAGGATGTTGTTTTAAAAGGAGAAAGTCTCAGCCCTTCCAGGCTTCCCTGTTGGTTGTTATCTGGATTACA
Source organism: Baryphthengus martii (assembly GCA_013396935.1). NCBI lineage: Eukaryota > Metazoa > Chordata > Aves > Coraciiformes > Momotidae > Baryphthengus > Baryphthengus martii. The sequence goes on along the minus strand of VWZK01001315.1, from coordinate 86,553 downwards.
CGTGCTGTGATGATTTTTCCGAGAGGTCAGGTCCCGCCGGATGCTTTAGTCAGACGCAGCCCTGTGTGGAGGCAGCAGGCACGCGCTGAGGAAAGCTCGTGATGATGTAGGGACGGTGTGAGTAACTCCTGAGCTACGTTTCTAGATTTGGGAGCAGCGAACAGGATGCAGAGGCACCTTGGGCTTCTACAGAGCTGGTTTTGATCCATCTCTGTTGTTCCTGAGCTGATTCCCTGTGAATCTACCTTGTGCATCTCGTTCTCCAGGGTTTACGTGGTTTCATTTCGCCAGCAAAGAAGTGCTGTCAAAATGTATGGAGACTGTCGTGAGTATTGCCAAGCTCCTGACTTAATGAGCCCTTCCCAGTGGGATTGGACAGCAGAGGGCAGAAACAGTCATTAGTTCCACTTGTACCAGCAGAAGGCCAGTGGAGGCCAAAGCTAATAACAAGGCTGACTGGATCTCGGTTCCTCATGCTGAACATCACAGACATGGCGTCCTTGTGCCTCACCCTCCCAGCCCTCCGCAGCCCAGGAGCCGATTTAGCTCGGTCACCGTGCCCAGCTTTTGTAGGAGTCTTCTGCTTTTAGTCATACTGTCCCCTAGTCATCCCTCCTCCTCTGTGCCCAAAGCTCAGGAGCACTGGTGAACGTGGTGCAGCCACAAGTTCCCCTAGATGCTGCTGGGATAAGGTCCCTGTCTACCACCTGGCTTTCTGGAGGAGACAGCAGGGCTTCTGTGTGGGTCTCCCTTTTCTTGTCATCCAGCATCATCTTGGGCCACTGTATCTCAAGGAAACGTTTGCCGCTGTTTCAAATCATGTTTGTCACTTCTACGTGTTTGTGCCAGACTCAGGAAAAGGAGTGGAAAGACATTTGTGTCTCTTTCATGGTTTAGGACATTCCAGGGCTGTGCAAGCAGGTAATTAATGTTGACCATATTTCTTAGTATGCTTTTAGGAATGTTTAGATACTGCTGTGGTGCTCAAACCTGTTTAGAGTTGGGTTTCTGATACCATTGCAAGGGCTTCTGCGGGGCAAGGGCGGGAGAGATCCACACCTATTGTCCACTGGAGTGCTTTGGAGAGGGGCGTGGTATTTCACTGCTGGCTTTAGCTGAGCTCTTTTAATGCTGAAAACAGCTCCAAAAAGTGAGTTGTTAGACTCAGTGATAAATTACTAACTGGGGAGATAAGCAGTAATCTCCAACGAGGAGTGTGCATACTTTGAATGTCCTGTTTTGGAGTTCAAACACATGATTTTAAGCTGCTGTGAAGATAGGCGTTGGGTGTTTAAGACCAAATGTCGCTTGCTCATCAGTTGATAAGCGGTATCTTTGTTAAGATTTGGTAAATTGATGGCTGTCACGTGCTTAGTCTGAATTAGCTTGCGATACAACTGGTAAGCGTCTCCATATCAAGACTTAGCTTAAAAGTTCATAAATAGCGATGCTTAAGATTTAGGCAAAAATACTCTGTTATGAAACCAAGGTATGAATTTTATTGTACCCAAGGAATTGGGAGCCGTACCTCTAGCTTTCTGCATAGTTACTTACTCTAAGTAAAGCATGTGACATATGGTGTCGCTCTGGAAAGCCTGTGGAGGCTGAAAAACCTGTTCCCCTTTAGTATGGGTTGGATTAAGATTCTGAGGGGTTGCCTGCTGCTGTCCTGCAGACAGGGGGGTTTGTGCATCGGTGTGTTGTGTTTCTCCATCCCACACCACTTGCCCTCGGTCCTTCGGCAGCTGCACCACCCGCCGACTTGTGAATGTCCGTCTTTGTGGGGACTGGTGGGGGGGAGAAACTAGTGGGGGAACAAATGGCTGGGCATTCTTCAACTTCAGTGAATAAAAAGTGTCATATGTGTGATGTGACATCCAGATACCTCAGCAGGAGTTATTAGAAATTAAACTCCTCTTGAAGTAGGCAGTTTGTAGACCAGTTGTGAGCAGTCACTGCTCTTGGGGTGCCTTGTGCTCTTAAACTATGAAACCCCTGGTCACGAAAAAAACTGCTGGCAGTGTCTCAATCACCTCACAACTGGAAAAGTTATTGAACAAAAAATACAGAGCCAGCCAACTCAGAAGACAGACTAAGCAGTAGGTCAGCTTTGTCCACAACTTCTAGCCATTTCAGGGTCTTCTGTGTGTGTGATAGTGAAAATTATGTCAATATGACCATCTCCGTTACGCGTGGTACAAATTCCGTGTTTCAAGGCGTCGAGTTGGGGATTGGATAGAGAGTATAGATGTGAGGTCTCAGTGTTTAGCTGTCTGGAAGTGGATTTAGATCTGATGGATCTCTTCAGCAGGTGATGAAAGGGATTTCAGCGTGCAGAGAAAGAGGTATCTAGAGCTGCTAATAGGGCATGTTAAAGAGAAGGGCGTTTCCAGATTCGCTCCAAGTACATTTAGTACAGTACAGCCAGACCAGTTTGAATGGCTTGTTCCCTCCAGAAGGGATTTTTTTTTTTTTTTTGTAGGGACTAGNNTTTTTTTTTTTTTTTTTTTTTGTAGGGACTAGCAGAACATTCCAGTGAAGTTTTACTGTGTGACTTTTCTCTTATAGTCTTTAAGCTTCTGTGCTGTTCCTGGTGTTTTTTTCCCTTGTGGGTGCAGTGCCTCCCCATGAGGGCAGTGATGCATTACATCGGCTGAAGCTGCTGCCTGTCCCTTGGTCTTGATAGGCAGAGCAGATGGGCTGAGCCCAGCTCATCCCCCTGCTTTGCCACCAAGCCAGAGTGGTCCTGTGCTGCAGGTGACCTCTGCTTGTTGGGCTTGGACAGTTAAAGGGTCAGAGCATTAGCCTGAGGCAGAGAAGAAGGTGGCTTTGGCCAAGTGAGTTGGGCTCACTGAGGCGGCAGCAAATGCTCTCCCTGTTGCCGAGAGAAAGTCCAACCAATTAAGCATTGGAAGGCTGTTAGTTTGGTTTTTCCATCGTGCTTTATGGTACTGAGAGCTGCATTTAGGTTGCAGGGTGGTGGCCTGAGAGGGACCATACTTCCCCACCATCCTAACCCTAGAGGTGCTTTACCCCTACGGGTGTTTACCCATTTGAAATGAAGATTTTCTAGGTGGTTGATGTTCTGCCTCTAAGAGTGCAAAAATCTACTCAGGATGGATCAGAGCAGTGTCCCCAGTAAGCTCATCTGAGATACGGAAATTGATTCATCCCCAAGTGATACTCTTTAAAAAAAAAAACAACAAACACACACACACAAAATCCGTCTTCCTTTCAGAATCCTACAGTTGCTCATAGGAAAAAAACAGCAACAAACAAACAAACACCACTACCCAAGCCCAAAAGATAAACATTTGGAGTTATTTACACAGCCTCTGTTTCAGGAAATCTATGAAGTAACAAATTCAAGCTTGGAGATTATTCTGTGGAAAATACTTTAGCATTTTTCTAAATGCCTCCTTTGCACTGAGGAGTAATCCTAGCTCTGGGAGGATGTGACCACATTTGAGATTCATTTTTGGGTGAGGATTGATTTGACATGCAAATATGTACTTCAGTGTGATCACTTGCCTGATAGTCTAGAAATACTTTTCATGTGACCTACTGTTGATGCTTCAAGTAAGATTAATATCTGCTGGAAGAAATGCTCTGAAACATGCTGCTGTAAATTCAGCTGCTCTAAAAAAAGGAATGAACATGATTCTTTGCTGTCTGCTTTTGAAACACACACAAAAAGGAATGAACACGGTTCTTTGCTATCTTCTCTTAAAACACAAAATCAAATGACAAAGCTTTTGTTTAAAGTATAATCTGAACTAAGAGGAATTGTATGTTTGAACGTTGGGAAAATCGTACCTGTTTAAATGAATTTTAGTGTTTTCTTTAAAAACACAGATAGAAAAGGTACATATGAGGGTATAAACCTTTGAAATCAGCATGATATCTTTACTCCTCCTTCCTTATGCTTTTATTGTATCTGCTTTTTTTTGAATTCATAAATATAAAGAAACTGAGCAACACCATTTTGCTTAAATAAAACCCAGACTAGCCAAAGAAAAAAGGAACGGTGCAGTTTTACTTCGACAAACGTCTGCAGTTGCCCCAGTGGTTGGAAAGGCGAGCTTTATTTTTGTTTTGTACGTTTTGTGTTTTTGCTTTGGTTGGTCGTAAGCCAGGAATACGAAAGGGTTTTAAGGCCAGCCACAGAAAATAACTCGCTGTATTTTCTGTTGATTATAGTACTACTGAGATATTTCTGTTACAAGTTCTGGCAGAGCACAGTTTCCAACACGTGCTGGTTCCTTTTGCTTCTGAACGTGAGTTGTCCTCACAGCTCAGTCTCGGGTCGGTGGTGGCCCTTTGCAGCACAACCTCTGGACGAGGGGACCAGACTCTCCTCTGACATTGGGGGCTTCTGGAAAACCCCATTTTACAAAGCAGAGGTAGCCCTGATGCTCTGGGTAATTCTGGAAATGTTGCTGGCTGGCTTGGGATTGAATTGTGCTTGGGACTCATTTTTCTCAGACCGAGTGTGTGGTTTGTTTTTCTGGATTGGTTTTGGATTTGTTTTTTTTTGGCTTGGCAAGGAAAAATTGTAAGCAGAGAGGGTGGAGCGTGATGACGTTCGGCTCTTGGGACACTACGGAAGCCCCTCACTTTGTTGCTGGGCTTTTTGGTCCCAGCAGCACGAGGAGGTCTATTCCAAGGTCTTGTTTAAACATCAAGGTAAAATGCCGGTGTGTGTGAGAGGTTAGATGAGCCAGGAGCAGTTGGGACCATTGCAGCTTCAGAGGCAGACAGGCGATCACCGGTGGTTGTGCAGAGGTGGTTTACTGGGTTACCCCGTCATCAGCTGAGCCACATTCCTGCCTTAGCCTGTTGCTAAATTTACAAATCTTGCTTGCAGTGGAAAGCTTCAAATGTTCGCGTGAGCAGTTATCACACATCAGTTGACAAAGGACAGCTCTTGAATGTCCCTGTCATTTGAAATACCTGCCCTGTTTAACCAATCTGGTTAAACAAAGCGTACAGAGTTGGGATTTTTTTAAATGATCACAACCTTTTTAATGATATGTTTGAAGAAGGAATATTGTGGAGCTGCAGTTACCCCTTGGCTGTGATGTTGAAGTATCAGGACCTAGGCAGGCTTTACACAAACTAAGATTTTTTTTTCTTTTTTTTTTTTTTTTCAGAAAATAGATTGCTCTTGCCCAGTACAATGAAAATTATATGAAAATTTCATCTAGGCTAAGTCTGTGCTCCCTTCACAGCAATTTGTTTGATTGGGTTAGTTATGCCTAGTTTGTCCAAACTTAAAATCCTTCTGCTTCAACTTGCATCCTGGATATTAACCCTGGCTGCTTTGAAACCTGTGCACTAATTAAACACTCCTTAAAAAAAAACCCCAAAACATCACCATTAACAGTATGTGAGAATTGTCCTATCTTAATCTTGCTCTGACAGCCCTTGGGGAATACTGAGTACAGTGAACTCTTAACCCTATTTTCAATAGGCAACCCCTACCTAATACACTGTAGTCTCATTTTCCTGGCCACCCTGGTGCTGTTCCTGATGTCGTTTCCTAGGCTGAAGTCCTTTAAAATGCTTCTATCCTCACACCTTGGTGAAAACCGTGTGCACAGTTTTGGAGTAAACAGCCAAACAGATGTTACGTTTTAGCTGTTTACTCCAGGACACGTGTGTATCATTTAATTTTCCCTCTTTGTTCCTTTGTTGTTGTGGTTTTTTTTTTGTTTGTTTTGTTGTTGGTGTGTTTTTTTAAAACCAAATTTTGTTACTCAAAAGCTGTCATGCGTTATAATCCTGGATATTTGGATAAACTTATATGAAAGTCATCTCTGCTACAAGTAGTTGTTTAAAAATAAGTCCTACTGTATTTTTAGTAGCTGATATATTTATTAGCGCAGGATTACTTTTCATTTCGCAGGATATTGGGTCTTGTTCCATATAGTTAATGGAAAACGTGGGACAAGTAACAGACTGTTTTAAAACAGTTCAAGACTCTTGTTGGCATTACCAAAAAAAAAAAGGAAGGGGAAAAAACCCTAAGACCTGGCCTGACTCCGCAACAAAATACGGGAATGTTTGTGCAGCGAATGTGAAAATGGATAGAACAGGTTTCGTACAAGCTTCCAACTGTTGGCTATAAATATTGAAAAGGCGCGAAAAGCAATTATATATATTTTTAATGGTGACTACTTAAGTGCCTTTCATAATTACAGTCAGTAGGAGAGATCTTTTGTAGTGAAACCATTTTGTTTGCGTTTGGACACGTGACCCACGTTTGGATTTTTGACTACAGAACTTAGGCTTTTGTGTTAAGCATTTAATTGTCTGACTTCTGAGAGTCTGGAAAGCAGAAAAGAAATGAGTGGCAATACCCTGTAATTTCCTCCGCTCATTAGTTTGTTCACTGACTTCTGTGAGATGGCAGGCTTTAATTTCCCGTCTACCCTTTCCACGTTTTTCCCCATTTTATGGAATTATTGTAATCATGAATGTCTTAATTTTTTTTTCGCTGTGTTCTGCTAAAAGCTTTATGACCAGCAGGATATGTTGAATCAATTGTGCTCATCTTGAGCCAGTGTTAAACTTCTTTTAGTGTGGGAGGGTCACAGAACCTTCCAGTTCATTTTTATATATTTGAGCAGGTTCTGCTGGCAAGATTGAAAACCAAAAATCTATTGATACTATTAGATGTAAATCTGTGAGGCACTACATGGAAGTAGAGGGTTTTAACCCACTTCCCATTAGAAAATAATTCTAAAATGCAAAAATAAACATGTAATGAAATGGTCTTTTGAGAGAAGGTGATGTAAAAAGAAAATAATTCACAAAACAAACGAAACACATTTGAAAGACAGAAAAGCGGATCTAAGTATCCCATTGGAACATCTTGTTTCTCCACAGCTATTTTACTGTGATCCTATGATGTTTCTCCAGCCTCTGAGCTGAAGTATTTGGAGAAGCATATTTTTGTTCTGTAACAATTCCCAGCAAAGACAAACCAGGAAAATGGGATTTCTTCTTTTTCTTTATGAGGTTTTGGAGTTTTTCCTGAATAGCTTCATGTGTGGGTGCTTTAGTTCCAGATGAAAATTGCTTGTTCCTCCTGTTTCTAATCCATCTTAAAAATTCCACCCCTAACCCAGAACAAATGTCCCTCCCCTCCCCGCAGCAGAGCTAAAAATAACATTTTTTTGTGTGTGTGTCAACAAGACTTAACAAGATCAGTGCAATTTCCACATTCCTTTCCCCTTGCCTGGCTGAAGCAGAGGAAGTAAAGACCTGGGTTGGCTTGATGGCCTGCGAACTGCCCTTCTGATGAAGGTGGATTCCCGAGCTTAGTCATGCCTGCTGGCTGTGGAGTAAAGTTTTGGCATGAATTTCCTGAAATACAATACATGTTAATTGAGACAAATTCATGCAAGTGTTTGTAACATTTCTCAGAACTTTAGTGGCCGCTAACGCACTTGGTTGAAGTTGAGAACTCATTTGACGTTCGATGGCTATGTCAGACCTTTACATTCAAAAGTTGCTTTTAAATTCCAGTCACCTCTTTTGGGGCATGAGTAAGAAGGTATTTATTTTTAGAAGCTCCTCCATTTCAAATTGCCTCATCATTGTCTTGGAGAGCTGGGGTTCTCAGGTAAGCCAAGGTATTGGCTGGAACGGGCAGTTCATGGAAGGGTAGAGAAGGCTGGTGGGTGGCAAACTAGGGAGAGCAAAGCTACTTTACTACGATCGGTTGTCTTCCTAACCCTCTACTTGGCTTTGCTCCCTGCCTGCCTCCAACACTACTCATTCTTGCTTCTCACCTCTCCGCTTGTTACGTTTTTCCTGTACCAAACAAAACAAAACAAAAAAACCCAAACAAAAGGAAGAAATGATCATGTAGTGTGGTGGCTGATCCTTATCAGAGCGCAACTCTGCTGAGCTGAGTCCCCTTGAATCTCTCCTCAATATTGAGTTTCCAGGCTTGCAGCTTGTCCTGGAGCTGATGGTGCTGCTCCGTGGGAGCAGCAGGGTTGGGTTGGGGTGGGTGGTGACTGGCTAGGTCTGACTTTGCTCTTGGCAGGAAAACAGGAATCCCACGGGAGCAGAGAAAGGCAAGTGGGATCCGAAACTATGCTAAATGTGGTTGATGAATGAGAGAGGAACTTTTCAACCCTGCTGTGAGGTCATTGGAAAGCATAGTGTCATCTCACTCTGTAGGTTTTCTGTTGGAAGAATCAGTCTTGAGTATTAAAGATGTCAAGTTTGGCTAAAGGAACTGCTAACTGATTGTTATGCACAACTGATAGACCAAGCTTTGTACCTTAGACTATGCTTCATACTAAGAGTTAGCTGTTTTATTCTATGTTCAGCAAGGAATTTTATTAGTCTTAGCTTGTAAATTTTTATATACTTAAAATAAGTTGATATAAAAGAAATTTTTTTTTCAGGTAAAGTTGCAACAGTAAATTATGTACACTATATTCATCCTTAAATTACGACTCGTCGTATTTCATTCACAAAAGTACCAATTTGGGTGATTTAACCTATGTAAGTTCACTTAAATATTTCATTTATATCAGTGTAGCTGCCAATTCAGCGTCGGTTGAATCAATTGTTTCCTGCACTTTGGCTGTAGTTTTTTAAGCTACTACACTAGTAAGAATGGTTTGCAAAGAAGTGTTACAGTGGTAGCTTACAGTGAAGTTAAAGGATAATTTATCTTAAATTGTAGTGTAATAGGTTGGATTCCAGCAGTCTTCCTGTGTGACAGCTTCCCCCTCGAATACTGGATCATGGAATTGTTTTGGTTGGAAGAGATCTGAGATCATCATGTCCAGCTTTTAACCCAATACTGCCACGTCATCACTAAACCATGTCCCTTAGCACCACATCTAGATGGCCTTTAAATACCTCCAGGGATAGTGACTTCACCACTTCTCTGGGCAGCCTGTTCCAGTGCTTTGCAACCCTTTCTGTGGAAATGTTTTCCTCATATCCAATGTAAACCTCCTCTGGCACAACTTGAGGCGGTTTCCTCTTGTCCTGCTACTTGGGAGAAGAGATAAACCCCCCACCTCACTACAGCCTCCTTTCAGGTCATTGTAGAGAGCGAGAAGGTCTCCCCTGAGTCTCGTTTTCTCCGGGATAAACAACCCCAGTTCCCTCAGCTACTCCTCAGAAGACTTGTGCTTTAGATGGCTCATCAGCTTTGCTGCCCTTCTCTGGACAGGCTCCAGCACCTCAATGTCCTCCTTATAGTGAGGGGCCCGAAATTGAGCTTAGCATTTGAGGTGCAGCCTCACCAGTACCAAGTACAGGGGCACGATCACTTCCCTACTCCTGCTGGCCACCCTGTTTCTGATACAAGCCAGGATGCTGTTGGCCGCCTTGGCCACCTGGGCACACTGCTGTCAACCAACAACCCCAGGTCTCTTTCTACCAGCCAGCTTTCCAGCCGCACCTCCCCAAGCCTGTAGAGTTGTATGGGCTTGTTGTGACTCAAGTGCAGGACCTGGCAATACAAAGGTCCTGATGTAAGAAAAGGAATGTTAAAAATTTGTAGTACGTGTCAAATACTTCATGTTATAATCTCCTCAACAAATTAGTCTTGGTATGGCTCGCTGATTAAGTGCACACATACCTGGACATGCTCCTGTGCAGAAGCTGTATGTTTAGGGTTTTTTCCACTGCTGGGAAGCTGAAGATGAATACTTAATCTTCATGTGTACATGGCAGGGGTTTTTGGTATCAGCAATACCTGGAGCACTGTGTCCGGTTCTGGAGCCCCTATGACAAGAAAGATCTGGATGTGCTGGAACGTGTCCAGAGAAGGGCCAGGAGGATGATCCGAGGGCTGGAGCACCTCTCCTATGAAGACAGGCTGAGAGATGGGGTTGTTCAGTCTGGAGAAGAGAAGGCTGTGAGGAGACCTCCTTGTGGCCTTCCAGTGTCTGAAGGGGGCCTACAAGAAAGCTGGGGAGGAACTTTTTAGGCTGTCGGGTAGTGATAGGACAAGGGGGAATGGATTCAAACTAGAGGAGGGGAGATTTAGATTGAATGTTAGGAAGAAGTTCTTTCCCATGAGGGTGGTGAGACTCTGGAACAGGTTGCCCAGAGAGGTGATGGAAGCCCCATCCCTGGAAGTTTTTAAGGCCAAGTTAGATGGGGCTCTAGTGGGAGGTGTCCCTGCGCATGGCAGGGGGATTGGAACTTGATGATCTTTAAGGTCCCTTCCAACCCTGACAATTTTGTGATTCTATTTTTGTCAGAGTGTTAAGTCAGTTTTTGTGGTTTTGCTCCTGTCTTTTGGCAGCTTACTATGGGCAAGATGGGAGCTCGCCTGTAGGCTAAGTCCTTGCCTTCGGAGGTAGGTTTGGCTGGGATGACTGGAGTAGCTTTTCCCCTGCCTGCCCTGCCTTCCCTTCAGAGGTTGCTGTCTCTGAAGGCACCAGCTTGTCTCGGATCCTGAGCTGCTGTTTGTGAGAGCCTGGCATGGTGGTGTGAACCAGATGTGAACAAACTTTCTCAGGAGCAGACTTGTCGCTTCTGCGGGCACAGAAATATCTGTTTAAGGCGGCCAGGGCTGATGTTGCTGCAGTCTAGTTGGCTTCTTTTGGTGCCGCTTTGGCCTCAGCGAGCCGGCACAGGCAGCCGGGCACCGCATCAGTGCGAGAGGAAAAAGAGAAATCATCAGTGCTGAGTAGAGCTAGCTGGGTGTCTGAGAGTCGAATGATTTCAGGTGCTGGATGCAAGAAGCCAGAGATCCTTTAGCTACAAGAAAAGAGAGGCAGCACTTGTGCAACCTGGGTAGGGATTGTGGCTCCATTGCTCACTAGGAATAACGACTTGGCATTGCTGCTCTTGTGAGTGTATTGTGATTTGGGGAAAAAAAGCAAACCCAAACATTAAAATATTTGAAAAGGGAAGTTCTGCTTCGAGCGAAGTTAACTGTTTAGTCAACCGTAGAGGAACAACAAATGCCTCCCTTCCTGCCGGTGGTTTCATGGCAAACCCATCGGAGATTGAGGTCCCACTTTCTCCCTGCCAGAAGCTGTGACCGTGACACTGGACCTCATGGGTCTCATGCTGGCATCAGAGAGGCTCGAAGTTGGCTCCCTGCGAGCAGGTGCGTCCTGGGGCCAGGGAGGTGGCAGGAGCACAGCGGGGGAGGGACTGGGTGCAACCTCCCGTTTTCACAACAGTGAAACCGGGGCTTGGGGTGGGATCTGGAGTTGCTGGGCGTGATGGGGAGAGGGTGTGCCCACCCACAGCCCCTCCTCTGCTCAGAGCCTGGTGCTGAATGGGAGCTAAATAAGGGTTATTTCATCCGAGAGCAGCCTTTCCAAACCTGTTGTACGCTCAGCAGGCACATCTCTTTGAGCCTAAGGTGAATATTAGGTAATTTAAAAAAGCAGTTTTTTCTTTTTCCATCTTCCAAGAGGGTGAATTAAAGAATCAGCTTGTATTTTAGTTTTACCCTTTGATTTAAAGTAAACTAGACTATTATAAGACGAAAGCTTCATCTCTGCTTGTCTGCCACTTCACAGAAATGAGTGAATTTCTCACTGAGAGCAATGAATTTTCCAGCTCAGCATTTTGCTTTCTAACTGTGGCAAGGATGAGTAGTTGAGTTGCACCTGTAGTTTCACACCTTACTGCAAACCAGAACTGAAACCAGGGTAAGTCTGCGATTTATAGAGAGGTTTTAGCTTTTTAGGGCCAAAGTAGCAGATTTTCAAATCTCTATCGCTTTACTAAAGTAAAAATTTCTTCGTTAGCTGGTATGAATTTGGGGCCAACATTCTGGTTTGGGTTTGTCTGGTTTGTGTAACTGGCATTGCCAAATGTGTGTGGAGCACTAACGCAGTGGATAGAAATGTCTGGGCATAAACATATGCAGATTTTTACCAGAATGGAGAGCAGAGATAGGGTTGCAGACTTCTGTGTTTCTACAGACCTAACTGAAGCTGAGCTGTGTTAAAACTTGAATTGCTCTGGTTTGTTTCAAAGCACAGTTAGAACTTAAAACGCTGACACTGTGGGAACAAACAAGATCATAGGATGGTTTAGGTTGGAAGGGACCTTAAAGATCATCTAGTTCCAACCCTCCTGACATGGGCAGGGACACCTCCTGCTAGACCAGGTTGCTCAGAGCGCCATCCAACCTGGCCTTGAACACTTTGGAGGATAGGGCATCTACAACCTCTCTGGGCAACCTGTTCCATTGTCTCACTGCTCTCCCAGTGAAGATCTTCCCTACATCTAATCTAAATCTACCCTCTTTCAGTTTAAAGCCATTACCCCTCATCCTGTTGCTACATGACATTGTAAAAAGTCCCTCCCCAGCTTTCTTGTAGGTCCTCTTTAGGTACCGGGAGGCTGCTATAAGGTCTTTCTGGAGCCTCTTCTTCTCTGGGCTGGAAAACTCCAACTTTCTCAGCCTGACTTTGTAGGAGAGTTGCTCTAGGCCTCTAATAATCTTTGTAGCCCTCCACTGGATCTGCTCCAACATATCCATGTCCTCCTCATGTTGGGGGCTCCAGAACTGGATGCAGTGCTCCAGATGGGATCTCATGAGAGTGGAGTAGAGGGGGAGAATCACCTCCTTCAACTTGCTGGCCACACTTCGATGCAGCCCAGGGTAGGGTTGACCTTCTGGGCTGCCCTCACACATTTGTTGGCTCTTCTGGAGCTTTTCATCAAGCAGCACCCCCAAGTCCTTCTCCACAGGGCTGCTCTCGATCTCTTCATCCCCCAACCTGTATTGATACTGGGGATTGCCCCAACCCAGATCCAGGACCGTGCGCTTGGTCTTGTTGAACTTCATGAGGTTGGCCTGGGCCCACCTCTCCAGCCTGTCCAGGTCCCTCTGGATGACATCCCTTCCCTCCAGCGTGTCAGCCACACCACACAGCTTGGTGTTGTCTGCAGAGTTGCTGGGGTTGCACTCAATGCCACTGACCATGTCACAGCACCGGTTAGTAACAAATTTTGGGCTGCTCCACACACAGCAACCCAAGCACACGACTTTGTCTACCATGCAAATTTAAGTGTAGATTAGATTTTGGGCTTTTAGCCTTCATTTAAATAAAAACATGCTTTAAAATCTGCTAACTTGTGCTTTGCATTTAATATTCAGTTTTGAAGATGTTTCTTCAAGCTGTTGCCACGATCTCTGTGCAGAACCTGATTCTTGTAGCAAGATCAGCTGAACCTTTGCATTAGTTTTCCTGTTGGTTTTTTTTTTGTTCTTTTTTTCTGTGGTGTTTTTTTTGCCCTTTTTTTTTTTCTGTTTTCATGTTTCTGCCTTTTTTATTTTTTTTCCAGTTCTCCTGGCTGGCTAAAGCCAGAAAGCAGAAAGTTGATGGTTCCTTCATGCTTCCTGAATATTATTTAACCAGTTGTAGCTGTGATGGTTAGCTTTGCTCCTCTTGACTTTAATTAACTGTCAGAAAGTTCTATTTTAAAAACCAGAGAAACTGTGCAGAGGGACTTTCTGTGCGGTTTTGGTGGCTCAGTCTGCCACCTTGTGGTAACTTGAGTAGACGGGTTGTAAAAACAATCACCAAAAAAAGCATCACCAGACTGGTGCTGTCACCCTTCTATCTTCTGCAGTTGAGTTAAAAGGAGTTAGCAGAAATGTTGAAGTCCCAGGGCTGTTGAGTTTAGCTGCTTGCTTCAAGGTTTTGCTCAACTAGCCGGCGTCAATCACATGGGCACACTATGTCCTTCTTGAAAAACAAAAGTGTTTGTTTTTTTTTTTTCCTGAGAATTAAAAATTTTTAGCTTTTTGGCGAATGCCTTGAATATCGAACTACAAAACTTTAGTAGGCTACGTGCCTAAGTGTGTGCATGCATTAGTTTTGCCAACCGGCTTTTCTTAAACTTGGTTTCAAGCATTTGGAATCTGTGTGGGATTTTATACCACTTGACATAAATATTTCTTAAGGACTCTTGTGTTCCATTAGTTCATTTTTAATTAAGAAGTTGAAACCGTGGTTTATGCTCGATAATGAATATGTTTGCTAAGCAAGCAAAGCATAATTAATTTTTCCTGAGATGAAATGGAAAGCTGAGGTGACAAGAACTTGATATTGATTTATTTATTTTTCCAGATTGTTTTCTTCGTAATGCTACAGACTGACTAAAAATATGCAGTGCTTACTGGCAGTAGATGACAGCATATTCAGCTCCTTTGACCCTGCTGTCGTTTTCTGTAGCTTGCCCTATTATGGAGAATTTAATTGAAAGAAAGGATGCTGGTTGTTACTTAAATTTCAATGCCAAACTTTTGGTGCTAGAGGGAGCTGTTTCCTGCGAGACACCCTCTGGAAAGGGAGAGCTTAAAGAAGGGACTGCAGCACACTTTCCCCAAACAGTTGTCTGATTTAATGCCACTGCACATCAACTGCAGCGGTAGAAGGATTATTTCCTTTGATGGGACCCTACTGCCTGGAGTACTGCTCTGTTTCTGCTGCCTTTTTTTTTTTTTTTT
>VWZK01001315.1:32968-72068 GCA_013396935.1 Baryphthengus martii | reverse complement strand
TTTTTTTTTTTTTTTTTTTTCAAATACAAAAACCCCACCACCTTAATTCTCTCTGTGATGAGATGTTTTCAGCTTTATCTTTTGTGTGGCAGCCAGCAACTACGATGGGAACACAAGTGAAGATTTATTTAGTGGTGGTTTTCTTTTATTTTTTTTTTCTTGCCCCTCCTCTTTTTTAGTTCTCTTTAGGTCTCTCTTTTTTGGTGTTTTTTTTTTTTTTTTTTTTGGTTCTCTTGTTTTTTGTGTTTTTAGGCAAGAACCTCCACCATCTGCATGCAGTTCCTGGCGTGGGGGCCTATGGGATGTTGTATTTGCAGATATTTGATAACTATGCTTAGATTCTGAAGAAGGATTATTTATTTTTTTAGAAAATGCTCACTAAACTTACCTTGTCTCTTGCTTGTGAAACTGCTCAGGATGACTCCCTTCAGCGCTTTAGTGCAGGCCCTCTGCTTTGAGTCCCTTCAGTTGCATTTCTCTAGGAACAGACTTTGCGTCCTTTACTGCTTTGTACATCTGCAGGGTTGGTTTGTGTCACCCAGCAGTTTTGGAAGCCAGATGTGCCTGCATGGCTTTTACCATGCCTTTCCACTTTTGGGTCTGTGGATCCCTGTAAGCCAGCATCCTTAATGCTTCTTTATTTATCTGTGAAGTCTTTACTGCGGATGAAATCTGTGCCACTGGAGAGAAACCTCAGTGCAAGCTGATGGCAGAAGGTTACTCTCCTTCTGTTCTGTCTTTGCTTGTCGTTAGACAGGCTTGTGGGAAAGGAATTACAGTAGCACCTTCTGGCCAGGCGTTTTCCCATCTAATCCGCTGCTGTGGGCATCTGATCCTCAGTGGTCCACTCCCAGCTTCCCATGGCAGCTGGTGGCTTGTGCCACAGAGCCTGGCACGTCTGGGTGAGCGGCAGCGGTGCCACGGGCACCGTTGGGTCTGTGTCTTACCCCGCTGCTGGCACGGGGCTCTCTCCAGAGCCTCTGCTCACCACCAGCATGGCTGGGAAATGAGGAGGTCGCTGGCTGCGACAGGCATGTCCTTTCACACGCTTTTATTAGCAATTAAAAAAAAAAAAAAGATGTGAAAAGGCAAGTGACTACTGTAGTTTCTCATCAAAGCTTTCTGTGTGCAAGGTCCCTCCATCCCAAACCGTGCATTAATTGCTTTTGTCCTTGGTGTGTCCCCTGCTCCTCACAGGAGGACCAAAGCCTCTAGAGGGAGAGGGAACAGAAGGAGCAGAATAGGAGTGAAATAGCAGCAGCTTGGCTTCTGCATTTCTTCCACTTGTTCAAACTGAGTCTTTGCTTTTGTTTTTGAGAGATAAAACCATTAATTTTGATACTGAATGAAAGACATCTATTTAGTCTTAACCATTAATTGTAACTCCTGTTACCTTTTCTGATTTCTATCATGGTTTAAACAAGCACAGTAACATTTCTACACGTAATGTATTTAACTAGAGTTTATTTTTCTCACTTGAATTTGAGTTCTCTGTTCACCTTCAGTCCTGCTGTCTTTGCCCAGATACCACATCTAGCATTCTTTCGTTGTGCCTGAAAACGGAAGTGTTTCTGTACTTCGTGGTCCATTTTAAATGTAGAAGCACTTCCCAGTGACCAAATGTTTAATAATGGAATATATCAAAGCTATAAATTGATTTGAAAACATCTTCTTAGAGTAAGTGATGGGAGTGGTATTGGTGTTAGTTTATTCTTGACTTTGTCAGCCTTAGCTAGTGGTTGTGAGCCACTGCTCTGATTTTTCCACAAATTATCCCCAATGCCTTGTCTCTTATCTAGCGTGTTTTAAAAAAATGTGGTGAAACAGCATCACATCCAGGAGCCCAAATTAAATCACCCTAGAAGCTGTGGGCTACACTGAAGTTTTCTCTTAAGTGCTGTCGTGCTTTTAAGTACAACATTAGCAAAGGCTCTCAACTAAAATTAGTGTTTCCAGAGTTGCATCTTAGGAAGTTTTGGTCTTGGATATTGTTTTCGTATCTTTATGGATACTGGGGATATACAATGGTTGACTGTAACACTTCACTGTGTGACAAATGTTTTATTTGTGATTTATTATCTCGTGCCAATAGTTTTCTGTTCATGGCAACCTTTATTTTCTTTTTTAAGCTTGTGGTTTGCCTTTGGAAGAGTATACGGCTTCATACATATTTATGTACAATTTAAATAATAAATATATAAATGTATAAATAATAAATATATAAATATTTGTGTACAATGGGGTATTTTGTTGGGACGTTTTGTGCGTTTTTCTTTTTCCTTTAACGTGAAAAGACCAATTTCCATGAGTTTGCTTTACAAAATAAATGAAGGTTTTTGGGTACATGGGCATTGGGAAGCAGGACACTGGTAGCTGCAAAGCAGCTCACGGGATTTCTGGACCAGGCTTGTTTCCTGGACATGAGTAATGACAGTAAAAGCAGAAAATATGTTCTGATTTGGACATACCATCATTCCTTCCCGTGTCAGGTTTCAACATATAATCAAAGGTGTTCCTACAACTTGCCTTGAAGCTTTTGTAACTCTATTATTTCAAATATTCCCCCTGCCCCCTTTAGGAGAGCTCTGGATGCTTTGCAAAAACCAGTATTTGAACAGCTTCTGCCAAACTGAGAGTCTTAATAATGTTTTCCTTATGTTTGTAGGATTTGGAGATTGTGTATTCCTATTTACATGGGATGGAAGCCTTGTCTAATCTGAGAGAGCATCAGCTAAGGTATGGTACTGTATCATTAAAAACACCTATGTGTTAATGCACTAACAAAACATGGTAACTTATGCCCTCTTCTTTGGTACCCTACCTCAAATTGAACAGTTGGCTATCACTGCATCTACTTCTTCCCTTTTTTTTTTTTTTTTTTTTTTGTGTCCTAACACTCACTCCTGGTATGTGTGCATAATGGATAGCCCTATTTGTGCCATCTGATTTCTATTATGGATATGTTTGCTTTCTTTTCAGGCTTTCAGACTCGAAGTAAATGCTTTACCTACAGAGTACAAGTTCCAGTCCTGAATGACAGTACATAGTCCAAATCATTGGAGTAATACAATAATCATGAGAGCAGAGTCTGTTGCTCAGCTTCTGTTTCAGTTTTTGCTTCCTCACAGGTTTGAGATGGATTATGTACTACACACACAAATAATAGTAAAAAATGACTAATAAATATAATCTACCTTTTTCAGTTAAAATGCTTCATGCAGTAAATAAATTCAACTTTCAGATGAACTTCCGATTTTTTTGTAAAGACTTGTGTTTGTGTGATTTTTAAGTAATTGTTTCAATTGTCCTCTTCTAAACATCTTACTACAGAGGTTTCTAAAGGGTATTTGGGCATTGATGTGAGCGTGGCAGAGGCAGGAGGAGGCCAGCACATGGCCTGTGCTCTCCCTATGGGGAGAAAGTGTGAATTACTGTTGCTTTGCGTCCTGGGGTTTGCCAACATTTGCCACGTCTGAAGATACTGAAGCAACTTTGACTTGATGAATAGTTTTGGTTTAGGTTCTAATTTCTGGCCTCTTCCTTCATCCTTCTGTCAAAGTCCACATTCCGAAGCTTATGTTCTGTAATTTGGGGAAAATAAAAGGCAAGAGTTTTCTTTCTCCCCAGGTGCTCAAGACACATTTTGCAATATGAATGTCGACTTCAGAGGAGTCTGTGCAATTCTTTCCGCTTTGGAAGGAGGCGGTGGTCACATGCAGTTAAAGTATTTTGCGTTCATTCCTCTATGATGTGCAAGCCTTTTTTTTTTTTTAGCGTGTCGAGTTTTGCATGGCTGGAGTTGAACTGATGTTAACTTGCTTACGGAGATCAAAGTGCACACATATGGTTGCGTGGTATGTTGCTGTGTGCTTCTTGGCTTCCTGGGCAGGATGAGGTTCTTGCTGAGGAATGTGTGGAACTCTCTCTCCCAGCGCAGTGAATTCCTCGAAGAGAGCTTCTGTTTACAGTACCATACATGGAAAAGGCTGGGCTCCTGGCAGATGTGGGACAGAAAGCTTTTATAGTATCCTTTAGGATGGAACATTTCTTGTGGCAGTGGGATGCCACAGAAACCTCTGAGATGTATTAAAACCGAGTATATTAAATATAGCCTCTAGTAGTGAATAACTTACATTATGGCTTGCTGATGATCTCATCTTGAATTTATTCCATTTGTTTAGGAAGCAAAGATCACGTTCGAGTAAAAATGCGACACGAGCATCGACCGGAACTAATTCAATTTTTCAAACATTTGTGGAAGCAATCTAGTTTGTACTACTTGGTCCCTGCCATTTCTAACTGTTTCAGTTTAATACAAGACTTGAAACACTTGGCTGCCTTCTGTAAGAGGCATTTTCTCCCCTATTACTGTCCTAATAACAGGACCAAACCGCTGTAAACTCTGTGCCAGTGGTGAACTTGCGTGACTTTTATCAAGAATGTATTTCCTTCGCTCCCAATTCAGAGGGGAACAAAACTTGATTGTTAAAGTGATTCTGTTTCCTGTAACTCCTACTCTTAGATGGCCCGTTGCCCAGCATCGTTTCAGATCAGTAGGGCACGGACTACCCTTGAGCAATATTTCAGGTTTTAAATAGGACTGCTAGGAATGACTTTTCTTCTGGTATCTCCTCACCAGTAACCTGATGTCCTCTCTCCCGTTTCCTCTCAAAACAGAGGATCAGAGAGAGATGATGAGTACTCAGGAGGTAGAAGCAAACAGTAGGTTTTCAGTGTCTATAAAAGATTTTAGAAACACTCTTATTTTATGGTAGGAAGCAACATCTGGGAAAGAGAAGGCTCTGTGGTTCAGAAAGTTGTTGGGTTTTTTCTTTTTTTTTTTTGGTTTTTTTTTGGTTTTTTTTTTCCTCCAGGAAGCATTTCATGAGCTGAAAGGGATCTACAATACATAATACTTAATTTTATACAACACAGACATTACCTCTAAGAAACTGACAATAAGAAGAGTTCTCAAAGAATGGGGCAAAGAGTAGATCTGAAATACTGGGGTAGGGGAAAGGCTGTGGTAGTGAAAGTTGATTTAAAATTTTTTATTATTATTATTTTCTTTAGCAAACAGAATTAAGATCTCAATTTTCTATTAACAGTTCATGAATAATCAGGATACTGCTATAATTGTGACACTTCTGGACAGAAAAAACCATAATTTCTTAGCGAGATGAATTAATAAGTAAAATCCTGGAAGAGATGGGTGCTAAGGTAACTTTTGTAGCAGCCTGTTGGCTATGGAAATGAATCATGTAGGAAATGATGAGAAATGGCAATAAGAAGCCTTTTAAATGTCACCTCGAACCCAGAATAACTCTTCCAGGCCTCAAATCAACTTTTTTTTGAGGCTTTTTTTTTTTTTTTTTTTGGCCTGATCAGGTATTCTTAAGCACTTTTGTCCACTTAGAATATCATTTCAGGCAAGCAGGCATTGGTGCGCTGAGCTTCTGATGGTTGATCCTGCAAGGGATGAGAATTTCTTTCCCAAATTTAAATATAGTTCCTCATTTGGATGTTCACATGAGCCTCTTAGGCAAATCTCTGTCTGACTGGCTGTCATATAGCCTTGGTGTTTGCAGCCTGCTTCCGAGCCATCGAAAGTCCAAGGGAGGTGGTGGGGTTTGTTTTCTTCCCACCCCCCAGTAATTTCCAGGGTTGATTTCCTTAAGACAATAGAAATGACATGTTGATTTTTTTTATGCCAAGCTAACATTGCATTTCCTAATATGTGGTAAGTTTTATTATAGTTGATCTCTATTATGCCACATTTGTCAGGCAGACAGTGAATGCAAAAATGCTTTAATCCTCCCCTCTAGACAGAGGATTTTCCTGCTGGAAATTCTCTCCGCTTTGAGCCCTCTGGGATTTCAGCATGAAAATCTCATGGTAATTTTCAAGTTGCTGAATTTTAGCAAAACAAGAAACATCGATTTACCGTGCAACGTAATTTCTTGGTTTATCTGTTGGGCCTGACTTGAAAAAGGGAGCTGGTTTTATATCGTCGTATCTCTGATTAGTGTTACGTATAATAAATTTCCATCCTCTTTTAAAATTCTGAATTGTTTCCTTATGTTGTTTCCTTTTATCAGATCACTTTATAAAAGGAGATGAGTATAGTTTTGCCCATTTTATAGATTTTATTTTTTAATTTTTTTTTTTATGGGAGCAATTACATCTCGTGTCCAAATCAGATCTTGGATGAACTAATAACTTTAGTACTTAGATTTAACAATCTGTTCTCTTAAATTAAAAATCAACTTAGCTTTAAACTGGTGGTTAGTTTCTGCCAGTGCTGGAGGCAAACATGGAAATGCTGACTAAGTTCAGAAGAGTGACATCTTTGTGGCACTGATAGAGGAATCATAATTAAAAACGACTTCTTTCCTTCTCTTTCAGACTGATGTGTGAAACTGTTAGATATGAAAGACATGAAGCAAATGAAGTTCTGTACTAGTAAGTATTTCTGCTTCCTTTCATATGATGTTCAAAGAATTAATTCATTTTAAAGGGTGTTAGGGGCAGTGTTAAATGCCAACTCTCTCACCCGGCGCGCAGCCCGTAAACATAAACGAGCCGCTTCGTTTTCATCATCTTAACAGTGGAGAAATGTGCTGGTGCCAGGGAGGCAGCTAACACTGACTCTTGCCTGGTGATGTGGGGTGTATTAATTTTTGTAACCAGTCAGATTATCTAGAATTAGGGGATATGGGCTGTCTTCTCATTAGAATAAGTTGTCATTTAGCCTCTCTTCAATTTTGCCAAAAGTACTAGCGACCGGCTTTTTGTGCCAGAGGTGCCAAATTGACGTATCCACCACGGCTTTTAATTAGCAGGGATGTGCTCTAATGTCAGCTCAGATTTACGGTGGAGATCTAAGGGTTGCGATTGCTTTGTTTATGTAAGCAACTTAATGAAACAAAAGGTTGACCAAATTTTCTCTTACTGCCTCTAAACTGGAATTGAAATAATTTTTTTCGTGGCCATCTGGTGTTATTTGAATATTTAAGCATACAAAGAATGCACCTGTATGCCGCCTTTTATACGTGTGTCATTTTTCCTATATTGACCATCAGGAGGGAGATGTGATTGAACAGACTTGAATGCTAAGCTTTGACCAGTCAGCAAAATTAATTTGATGTCTGATGAAACCCAGTAATGTATGGGAAATGCACAAGGTCAAAATCTATAGGTGGATAGATAATTTTAATTAGACCAATATAATCTTTGTTCATTGTACAGACCAATTTGCTAGTGACCATTGTGTTGGTGATTTGTGCTTTTCTAGGCAGCTGATTAGTGCCCATTTTATGTACTCGAGTGTTTCTGTAGACCCAGTATTTTGGCTCCTTCTAACGGATGGTTTAAATTAGAGGCTCCTTCTAACGGATGGTTTAAATTAGAATTATATACTGAATGCATCAAGGCTACTAGTTATGAATATACTCAAGGCAGGCAAAAGTTCCTGGAAAATCTGTGCCTGAGACAATACAATACACAGAGAAGTGTGAAATCTGGGTTAAACTGAAGTGCTTTTTGCAATTCTTTTGCACTGATTTCCTTTGTCACTTCTTTCATGTGACTTCATCTTCACTTTGGTTGTTTGCTTGTCGTTCCTATTTACTCACTTCTTGACATTCCCCTCCCCTCTATGATTTATTCAAGACATTTAATGGGCAGTTTGGCAGATTCTGGATGTAGACGCTAATGCAAAATGTGCTTGCTCTAGCATTTCACATCTCTGATTTCATGTGTAATGGGCTAAACCTGAAAGTTAATGCTGAATATTTTTTTTATTTAAAAAAATTCATGAAAATTCAAAATTTTGAAGCCAAAAATGTATTTCTGTTACTCTGAGCTTTACATTTTATTTTCATGAACAATTCGAGACATAGTTGGTGAGAAAATCCCATGGAACCTGCAGTCTAATTTCCATATTCTATTTAGTAGGATATGTACTTGGAGGGATCTGTTTTTTGTTTCACAGAATCAGCATATGTATTAAAAACGTAGCCTTCTAAAAAACAGAATTACAATTTTACAATGTACACATATGGGATATTCTTTGAGTGTAGGAGGTAAGCAATGTGATAATTATGAGCTATAGGAAATGAGCTTCGAGAGTACAGCGTGGTCAGTTTTTATTGAGCACGGCAGAATTTATCACTTGAAGCTCTTACTTTGGTCACAAAGGTTTTTAAAAAGCATTACATTAGAACTCTAAGTTACAACTGTTTTGTTTTTTTCCCAGTGATGGTATGACTTCGATTGACACCCAAAATTGTGTATTTATTAGAAGAATCTACTCTTGGAGCTGTTAATTGACCTGTGTGTGTGACCTCCCTGAGGCACAACTTAATGTCTCTATGCGGATAAAGTAAATCTTTATCTCTAAATGGTAACATGAAAACTAATCCAGTTGCTCTGCTTATTTGCTCAAAACTTTTTCGTTGGAGAAATGTTGTTTGGCTGCATTGTCAGCTGCACTTATAATAAAATAAATTTCTATGGAGCGTATGCAACGCTGAAAATAATTTTCTGCATTCAGTACAAACATAGTAGTGTTTTATCCTCCATTTTTTAAAATAAATTGTTAATTTTTGTGGTATTTCTATAGATTTATTTTTTTTTTAATGACCAAAGGGATAAAATGGAGCCCGTTGTTTCGAAATTGACTCATCTCATCTGCGTTTATTATCAGCGGGTGTACAAGGGAGTGACAAATTCTTAAGCCCTACGGCCATCTCACTGTTTAAATGGAAACTGGGTTATTAAAAGTGGCAGTCCAGCTCGAGTTATTCTTCATTTGCCAGTCATCTTACTCCTTTCATTTGATGGGAAGCTAATGCTAAAAGGGCTTACAACCTGCAAGCAAAATTTCAGAACTGAGGCTTACACACACCTAATTTTCTTTTTTTTTACCTGCTACCTTGATTCAAATCTGCTTAAATACCCCATTAAAAAAAAAAGTAGTTTGGTACTTGCTAGATATTTTATCAGTAGTTAAAAAAAAAAGTTGTTTTTTTTTCATTTCTGCATAATAGTAATTTTATGTTTTCAACAGTAAGTTTCTAATTAGCATTTTTTTTTGGAAACCAGTTTTAGCAGATTTGTAGAGGGTGCGTGTACTTATTAACAGTTGAACAAAATATTAGGAGATGAAAATTTAAATGCATGCTGTGATAGCAGAGAGGAATCTTTGGCCAGAAATGTTTTGCATATAAGCAAATTAATATTTCGCTAATAAAAGTACCTCTTTTTTTCCCTTCGTTAGCCGTGTTGTATGTGGTTTTCAGCCATGCTGTTTGCCACTTCTGTCTGTACACGTCTGGGGTGCTTGACTTACTGGTTCTGTAAGGAAGCATTGTACGTCTTTAAGCTTCCCTTATTTCCTTTTCTAAAGATAATGGATTGGTAGAAAATACTTGGAAGTTTTCATGACCTGCTCTCCAAAGTAATTCAGTCAAAAAACCTCATGGGTTTCTGAATTGCCATGCTGTAGTACATGCTTTTGTGATCACATTCCCTTTGGTTTCTGAGCAATTGAACCTGGAACTAAATTTAGCTGCTGCTTATAATATTTTAAAAACATGTAAAGGAAACCCAGGTTATTACAAAGTGTGTTATAGGGTTTTTTTTTAGAGACTCTTCCAACAAAAGCCTGATAGAATATATGGTCTTACCTCCTATGTGTCCCTACTGAGAAGACTGCAAGTTGCATATTTCAGATTTAAACTCTTATCAGTAAGAAGTTTTGCAGTCTGTAGCATTTTAGTAGTATGCTGCTGGTTTTGATTGCCTTGATTCTTGGAAAATGACGTGTTTAAGGAAGAGTATTTATCTCCTGGACATCCTTGAACTGAATTTTAGTGATAATGTCTATGGTTGGAAAAAACTCTTGTCTAATGCCAACATGTTTTATGTCATTCAGTTGTGCAGTCTCCTGTGCTTCAGTGAAATTCAGGGGTTTCAAAGCACAGTATTGCGGGGAAAAAAAAAGTAGAATGCATAAATATAAACTGAGGTTGGGGAGGAAAAATGTTATGTGCAAAACTGAGTTATTACTACAGAAATTTTTCTACAGATAAAATGAGAAATAGCAATCTTTTTAGTTTCTGAGCTCCTGAGTGGTAGGCAGGATGTGTAACAGCTGTATTTATACAATTATGTTTTGTCTTGCGCTTTTCTCGTTCGCTGCTCATCCTACAGTCTAGGATAAAAAACACATCCATTTGGGTTAGGAATGTAGTGCTTGTAGCGGGCTGTAAAAAGGATAATGATATGTAAGTTCATCTGATCTTTTTGGATTTTTTTTTTTTATGGTTAGAACTCAAGTCCAGTAGCTGTAGCCTTGTCTGAGTTACATCACCGTGGCAGATCAGAACACCCAAACCCATTTACTTTGGGTTAGCCATCAAAGCCTGCAATGAGTGACATCTGGAAAAGAAATGAAGGAGCATGAATTTTTGGTTGCTGCTCAAACACTTACAGTATTCTTAGATGAAAATGTTAATGGCTTTCATGAGGTAGAGCAGAATGTCTGGAGAATGCTGAGGGACACTGGCTTTGTGTACCTTTGGGGCAGGTGACATTAGAGGATCACCTGAAGATGCTGGGGAGGTGGACCTGGGGTAGCAACTGGCAGTGAACTTGCTGAGCTTCCTCAGGAGGATGCCCTTCCTGAGGAGGAGATGTGCTGTCATCTGTCCCAAGTATCATGCAGCACACAAAAAGTCAAGTAGGAGTTTTGGATGTGGCCGTAAAGCGTCTGGATGAGTCTTAGCTCAACGGCCGAGCTATGGTTTTATTCACAGCTGTAGGTCTGTGTGATTAATGTAGAGTAGTTCTGTGCAGAGACAGATGATAAGTAGATCTACGAGTAGTCTTTAAGAGTGGGAATTTAAGAGTCAAACTTGAAGTCCTACAACAAAAGCGACATTTAGCGAATGCCTGGTTCTTTCACGGTAGCCTGTTGCCCTGAAAACTGGCCGGAGGATAGAAACGGCGCCTACGAAACAACACAAAGTGGTGCCAAAGTTGTCCTATGGTTCTGCGGAGCCTGAACTTAGTTGTGCAATGAAGGATGACAAAAATGAAGCTGAAAGCTGCTATTGGTGCAGGATTTTAAAACAGAACAGCTCTGCTGAGACCACTTGACTGATAATTTGTCTTTGGATGTGTACATTTGGGTTATGAAGGAGTCCTTTTATATTATGTAAGTGGTCAAGAAGTTCTGTGCTGGTGGCCTCATAAAAACAATGTATTCTGTAGAGGTGGGATATATGTGATCTGTAGCTATACAGGTTTATATCTTACAGATGTAAAACTTAACTTAAAACACTACAGAAAGAAATTGTTCAAGAAGCGTATGAGGATCAAGCTGATGTTTGCACTAGTGACAGTCAGACTTACCAGTAAAATTATTCTCTTGTATTCTTTAATACTTTACTTTTAACCAGAATTTCTGCTGTTTTGGACAGGGTGCACCTGTTTGTGGAGGCTCAGATCACATTTCTGCATTTACTGTCCTTGTTTACTGAATGTTCTTGTCTTCAGAGAGCTCCTATAAAAGGTTTCTTCCTTGGTCTTACAGGAAGACGAGCCTTTAATTTAAAAATGATTTAAAATGCTGCGAGTATTCTGTAAACTCAGAATATGTCTGCTTGAAGTATCTCTCAGGATCAATATCCAAATTTTCAGGTAGATCTCTTCAGGCAACATATATTCATTCTGCTGGTGCATTCATAGATTTCTGTGGAAGTCACGCAGCGGTACATTTAATAATGCTGCAAGCAAGGCTTATCTCCTCTTCTTTTTTTTTTTCTTAACCTTAAAGTATTCCTAAAGGTGTATTTGCACCTTCCAATACTCCGGGCAGTTGCCAAAGTATCGTTGGGATATTGCCAGTTCTTCACTGCAGTAAATCAGGAACCTGAATTCATCTTGTGTTGTGGATCTATTTTCCATGGGGAATTTCTCAGGCGATATAGGTCTTGTTCAAACAAATGCATTCAAGGACTTGGCAGTCGGCGCTGTGTGTGCAGACGCTCAACGAAGGCTTCTTACTAGTGTCAGTGATCAATGTTACAGCCTGTTGGCTTTACACAGCCAGGTCCAAATCTCAGTGTTGTTATTTGACCTGATTTTGAGACTTCTTTGAATGAAGACTAAAGTAAGGGTTTTTTTGGAGAGGGGTTTAATTGTCACCTTTTGTGCTGTAAATGTTTTACTGAAACCTGCCATGTTTTTGTGGTAATTTTGATGATAAAAGCTTTGATTTTTTTTGGAGAGATATCAGGAAGGTTTGAGATTTAATAGTGGAGTTGTCTTGATTGACCTCAGAGTATTTGGAATGCAAGATCACTTTGTTTTACTACTTCTGTCATTGTTTTCCTCATGATTTAGGAGACTGTAGTTTTTTTTCATTTTGGATATTTGTTCTGCTATCAAGGACTAATTCACTATACAAGTTTAATACCAAGGCTTCAATGACAACAGGTTAATTAACTTGCCTATCTATATTTGCACAAGGTATTTATTGATTGCCTGTTTAATGCTGAGGGTTTGTTTCTTGTGGTTCATTCTTTATTTCCTGCTCCTTGTAGCAAGAGGCAAGACCAGTTTTCATTTTGTGTCCATGAATAAAAGATAATCATGGGCATCAGTTAAGTATGCACGTTAAGATGCTTGTTCAGTGAAAATTGGAAGTTCTGAATTTTGAGTTATCAGCTTTATTACTGGATATATTTTTAACTTTTTGTTATATTTAAAATGAAGATTAGGGGTAAGAATAAATGTAAAAATAATACGTTTGTTTTTTAAAAACTGTATTTGAAAATTGTGTGTGGCTGGTGCACTAAGTACCCAGTCTGTTTTAATTCTCTATTTGAGATGTACCTCTCGATATCATCAAGAGCATCTGAAATATTCTGGCAGATGTCAGGTAACTGCTTAACTAACTTGTTAAGGAAGGTTATGGACACTGTTGACAATGTGAGTAGATGGTTTTCTGACTATTCTGGGTGATACAATAAGATACTGCTGGAACCTGCTAATGGGCAGGATCTTCAGGCAATGACGTGTCTACCTGAGAGAATTGTTAAACATGTTTGACATCCCAAGGCACTTCAGGACTAATGTCTAATTGTGGCAATGGTTATTCAATTAAACAATAAACTACCTGTAGCTTTCAGCACAGAGAGGGTGACCAAAATGAGCAAAGAGAAACAGACAGATTAATCTGCTGCAACAATATCCTACGGAGCATAAACTTGCAGAGCAATGTTCTTTCTAATTTCTTCTCATGTAGTGCTTAAATGCCAGAAAGAGGTCCCAGTTCTGACATGTCAAATCTTCATTCTTGCCGCTCCTCTCAAGAGATGATCTGCGAGCGGGAACAATGTCTGTTCTGAATTACTCTGTGTTTGCTTGCTGAAATTTATTCCACTTTCAACGACGTTGAATATGACTTTGTGAAAATATAATCTACTAGGTACATCTTGGTTTGTCATGGTAGTTCTTTTTACCAAAACAGTGAGATATGTAATAGCTTGGAGGTATATCCTCCAAGTACTATATGCAGTATAGTGTAAGTCTTGAATGAATTGTTCAGTGGTTGGAATTTAATTTTTTTTACGGAGGTAATAATTCTAACTAGCTCTTTCACAGTCTTTTTATGGAGTAGCTTGGAAAATACTTCTGAATTGAAAAGTAATTCTATAGGCTGATGTTTGACTTAAGTTGCTGGTCCTTCCAGCACCTGGTCTTGCTGGACCATTTAGTCCAGTGTTGGAGGGGAAAATGACACCTCCCTTATCTAGGTTTCAGGACAGACACATCTTCTGTAAAAGGAATATTAAGCAGTAACTATATGGAGGCCATTTCCATGCTTGTTCCTATTGAGACCTGCATACTGCTTAGCTTTTTTTTTTCAAGTGCTGACTTAAAGAAGTTGACTGAGAAACTAATGACCAGCAGGTGGTCAGAGCAACAAAGACTTCTGTTTAGCATATGCTTTCAAGTTCAGGTGCTGAATTCTGCACTGAAGTGATGTCCTGTTGACTTAAATGGTTACTGGTGCTGAATATTTTGGAAAGTTCTTCAACATCTTCCGTGATCAGGAAATCTGAAAGCTAAAGTTGGAACACTTGTGCTACTGTAGACAGATGCCTCACAGAATCCATATGTGTGGGGGATGTATATTGAGACACGTAATTTTTTGTACATAATTTCTTTTATGCGATGTTAAGATTGATTCAGATTTATACTTACAAACCTGGTGTACAAGTCCTGCAGGTTGCTTTAAATCCAAATAAAATATTTGCAATTAGAAGATAAAACCAGTTTTAAGTAGCGTACATTTAACTAACTGGGAATCTGGATGTAAGGAGCTGTCTCTTGGAGTCAAATAAATAGGTCACAGCACGAAGAGTTTGATCCAAGCCCTGAAGACTTTGAGAAAGCTTGCAAACTTCTGGGATCTTGGTAGTCTGGAGATACACAAATGCTTCTTGATTTTTGAACTTTTATGTACCTCTGAGGTCTCAAAGAGCAGCCATATTCTAGAAAATGTGAAGACTTAAGTGTGAAAATACTGTCTAACCTTATCAGCGGTGACAGCCTGGCGATGTCATCGTAGGCTATCGCAGAATTATGTAACTGAAGTTTCCAGTTTGTGAAGTTACTTTGCAAATTTCTGTCTTCAGTTTTTTTGTGTTGTTTTCAAAGCGGAGAAGCGTGCCGTCTGGCTGCAGGTCAGAGCTGCGTAAAAGGAGTACGTCAAGGAAGCCGGGGAGGGAAGTGCAACGGGAAGGCATTGCAATCCAGTCTCTGGATTTCTGTTTTTAGCTCCCAGATTCCTGTAAATCAAGCTGTCTTTCATTCTGGGAAATTAAATGTAGATTCCCCAGGAAATCCCCTGCTTTCAAAAATACTACAATGCAAGAGTCAAGATTTAAAGTAGCTTGGTTTAAGTACAGCTAACTTAAGTGCAGATTGTGAACAAAATCTGCATATTGGTCTCTAATTTTGTATTGGCTTTCAGTGTGGCACCACTTCAAGGTTGTTACTAGAACCTGAGTATTCTGAAAAACTTATCACCAGGTAGCTCTATCATGGTAGTTAGAAGAACGTCAAATTTTGGTACTCGAGTCCGTATGTTGTCTTCACAGAATAAAAATCCTGTCTTCTGCTAAAGATCTCTTGCGTTTCTTCTTACTCTTAAGATTTAACCACTTTGCACTGTAATCAAATGCTTTGAGGGCACCTAGACATACAGGCCTTAGTCTAATCCTAGGGTGCTAACACAGACGATAGTTGTAGTGCAGCCGGTGTCTTGAATCTGGCCACGGTCCTGTTGGTTCTGTAAAGGATCGATGGAAGTTCATGTCACCAAGGTTTCACTGAGGCTTCTGTTGGCTTTAATATAGCTAGGACAGAATGGCTACATGTATTGATTTTGTTGTTCTGACTGCCTCTTAATGTGTGACTTCTGAGTTGACTTAGTTCTGATTCTCCACAGGATAAATTGCCTGTGTCATCTTATTTTCTTGACAATAAATCTTCTTTTCTGTAACTTGGGAAAGTGAGTAGCTGTGTTGCATTTGGTAGGCAATACCACTTTAACAGTCTTGAGTTTCAGAGAGATTGTAGAAGCTCCGTCCTTGGAAACATTCAAAGTTAGGTTGAATGGGGCTCTGAGCAATCTGATCTAGTTAAAGATGTCCCTTTAAAGATCCTTTCCAATGCAAAACATTCTGGAATTCATCCAGATGAATATCCGAAGAGTAGATGAAAGGAAGAAGGAGGGAAAAAACCCAAACAGCCAGCAAATAGAACCCAAAGAACCGCCCACTAGTCTTGTATACTTGAAGCAACGTACTCCATTGCTTAAGGCCAACAGGTAAAATAATTTCTTGCCTACAAAGATGATCTATGAATGCCTGGTGAGAAAAGTACCAGTGACAATAACACCTGATTTCAAGTATTTCCACTCCTGCTGTCTACGTAGCCTTGCAAGACTGGTGGCAGGGTGGGGAGAGGAACTCAAAACTGTCTAGAAGTCCTGTTTGCTTGTGTTGGGCAGGTTTTGCTTCAGCCTGCTGTGGATCATCCGTGGCACTCCATGTGTCTAATGCCTGCTGCTGCAGTGGTGGTGGTAACGATGGACAGCAGTGGCACCCTTACAAAATAGCTAATGAAAAAGATCTTACCTAAGCAAATATCGTCTCTTTCTGCATCAGCTTGACTGGCAGGTGCTACTGAACCTCTCCCCTCAACTGTCCCTAGGCCAAGCTCCCCCCAGTCTCCCTCTAAGGATGCCTCTGAGGGGGAAGTCATCAGCATCTATCCTGCTTCAGCTAATTCAGGATCAAGGGCTTCTATGGGGTTAATACCCTTCTGCAAACCCAGTCAAGGACGTGCCTTGTCCACAAGAGAACTCTCTTAAGCATAATTTGCTCTCATCTCTTTGACAGAAGAAATATCTTTAGGAGGACAAACACGATTTCTAGACACCTTTGTGGGCTGCTAGTGGTAGGCAGTATTCTAGCACCAAAAAAAAGCTCAGTAATTAGGCTTAGATTTATTCTCTGGAATGAAATTTTTATGTTTAGAAACAAAATATAAAATGTGATTGCAAAGAAAACCTTTCAAATGTGTTTTACCTTGAGTAAAGTGGAATTTGCATGGGTCCTCATGTGGCTTGAAGAAGTGCTTTTGTAGTTCAGCATAGGCTGCTTCTGTAGTACTTTCTGTCATTTATTACAGGCACTCAAGTCCTGAAGAAAGCAAATGTGGTGTTGATCAGCAAATGTCAAGCCTAATACAGACAACATGGAAATTTGATTGAAAACCACCTGATGTTTGAATAGGATTGTGGAAAGCCCAGGATCCTTAAAATGAGAGAATTGCATGTGGTTTTTGTAACAACACTGTCTAGCAAAAGCTGTCTGACAAATGCCTTTGCTGAGGCTTAATTCTAAACAACTGGAAGTGTAGTAAGTGGTGTGAAGTGCAGGACTTAAATATATTTCCATATGAAAGGAATAGATCAGTCATTCCTCTGACTTTTTTTTGTTTGTTGGGAAGCATGTGTGTTCTGGAGGAAGGAATGTATTTGCTACACATGCGAATTTTTTTCCAGATGTTTTGTTCAAGACTGTGTTAAGACTCTAGTAACTGTAAAACTGAAGAAAATGAAAATCCATCAGTGTTCTTTACTCTGGAAGACTGTTGATAATCCTCATGTTTTGTCTGGCAGTGGAAGTTTAAAAGAATATACAGTGTATTTTGTGGAAGATACATCGAATATAGGCATGTTTTTTTTAGTAGTAACTTTCCATTATTGTAGCTTTCCTTTTATTTAGATAATGAAGGAGTTGAGTTCAGGAGATACGCATGATGCAGGTACCGTAGAACTTAAAAATTCTTATACAGAACTCTAAAAAATAAAAACAGTTATGAAAGGACACATAAAGCAAAAGGAAAATAAAACTAATCAGCTGGTATTTCTAAAGTTTGATATTATTTTTTCTTATAATCAGCACTTTCAGCTGTCAAATGAGCAGACGCCTCTTTACATTATATAAAAAGTGGATGAAGTATGATGTTCATGACAAGTAAGTGAGAAGGAGCAACAACTATTGGGGAGCTAACTTGAAGAGAAAATAAACCTGCGAACTGGCCAAACAAAAACCCAAAAAAAACCTGAGTTGGATGATTTACTGAGTGAAAAGTAATGCTGTGTGTAAATAAGAAAAACATAAACCACTGCAGTTAAATGTATACTCATTATAGCTGTTTGTTAAGTGATTGAAAGGTAGATTCAAAAGTAACATTAAGAATTTGAATATTGAACATATTGACTGGTGCTTGTGAAAACCAATGGCTGCCTTTCTTTTTGGACGGGAAAGATCTTCAATGAGAAAAGATAACTAAAGCCCCTTACAAATAGGTGATTTGAGGGAGGATTTCAAAACCCAGCAGACCTGCAGTTGAGCAGCAATGCTGGTTGTATGCCTGTCAGCTGTTTAGTGGGAAGAGTGTTTAAAGATGTGTGGCTTAACTCAGGTGCACATTTACACTTTTGAGAATGGTATTTTCTTCTGAATTGATAGTTTTCTTGTGTTTTTCTCCTTTAGCTTGGTTCTGAGTGCTTATGTACAATATTGATTTTTTTTTTTTTTTTTTTTTCTGGACTGAAATGTTTGAGGACGATACAGGTCCTTGTGAGAAGCAAGCAAGTGAAGCACACCCCAGAAAAGGCTGCTTAGTCATCTTTAACTATGTAATTCAAAATGATTTGTTTCTCGTTGTTATCACTTCACTTTCTGTTCTCTATCAGTATAAATAAGTATTTCCTGAAGTCTTCATTTTGAAGATGTTAAGTAGTGGCAGTGGCTGACCAGTGTGGCTTCACTGTTTGTGTCATAGGCTGGTAGAAAAGAAATACAGGCTGCAGTGTCTTTGTCAGTAGTTCTGTTCTTGGTCATAGATTGTGTCCTGAGTTTCCTCCATTTTTCTAATATTTGCCTTTGTTTCATGGTTGTGCTATAGAGTGCATAATGGAAATGAAGTACACTTTTAGATTGAGTGGTTTGTTTAGCCCTCAACTGATTTAGGCCACATCTCTCTCTCTGACTTCAGCTTTCCATTTAGAAAGCGTAATACAGTGAAGTCTTGGCACTCCTGTTTTGAGGACCTGACTGTGTAGGTACTTCTTAAAATGAAATTCTTCAGATGAAAAACATGCTGCTAGCATGTACATAGCCTACGTAGATTTAAGATTGGGTGTTAATACTATGCTGTCATCGTCATTAAAAGATGTGGGCTGTTCTTGCCTGAAGTTAGAACTAATTGTTGCTCAAGACTTGAGACATGTAAATTAAGAAAAGAAGGTGTTACAGATTAATTAAGTAATCTGCATCTCAGTGTCACTAGGGATGTGGTTTGCAGATAAGAATGCTCTTGCAGTTCATAGTGACGTACTTGAATACAATTAGTGAGCTTCTTTGGAAGAAGCAGAAATGGTAGAAACTGAATTGAAGTGCAGATATTCTCAGTGTTGACTGTCGAAATGGCACAAGACTTGTACTGCAGCTATTTCTAGTAACCTTAAACTATTTCATTTTCCTGTGCTTCAACATAATTTGAATTTATCCAAGAAGGATCTTAAGCTTATGAAAAGGATTTAGTATTGCTCAAGGAGCAGGATCTGAATCTACAGTAGAATGAACTAGGCCTCAGTGGCAAAGCCTCCTCATCCAGTTCCTCTATAGGATGAAGAGAGAGGAAAAGAAACTCTTTGGTCCTTTTATTAGGAATTTATTATTGTGCCAGGAAGAGGCATGAAAAAGACAGCGTGTATTATCAGGTGAAGGTGGCTAACAAATCTGATGTAGATTTACCATCGGCAAATGTATCCAACACTTTTGCCTTGTGGGAGGGCAGACAGAGGCTGAAGACCAAATTTCTGTCTTGAAGAAAGGGATGGCTGGAACTGGGAACTGAAGCCTTTTTTGTAGAGAGGCACTGTCTACCATTCTCTTCAGCAAGGGGTAAAGTAATGGATTTGACAGAATATATGTATTTACTGTAGCTTGACTTCACGTTGACCACTTTCAACTGTATTTCATTGGATTTGTGCTGTTACTAAATGGTTAGATATATGCTTTAAAAAAAGTGAAGTAAATGAAATTGCATCATTCTACTAATATATACATTTGCAGGTGGAAATTAGAAGAGTTTGATGGAAATATTTTGTAAATGATCAAACTGTGGCTTTCTTCCATAATTTTGAGCATTTTTGCCGCCTTTGCCCTACAAGTTTGGTAGTGCTGTGAGTAGATTAAATCAAGTGTCTTAACCTATGTCCTCTCTTTTTTATTTTTTTTTTATTCCAGCCCTGATGATATTGGTACCTGTTGGTATATCCTGCTGTCTGGTTCAGTCTTCATTAAAGAATCTATGTTTCTTCCCAGGAGCAGGTATGTCTGCTATTAATGTACTGCATTTTGTATTTTAAAAGTAACGCATGAGATGTAGAGAGTTTTTAGAATTAAAAGACAATGTCTTATGCTTGGTGAAACACAGAAGTATGTGCATAAACACA
Source organism: Baryphthengus martii (assembly GCA_013396935.1). NCBI lineage: Eukaryota > Metazoa > Chordata > Aves > Coraciiformes > Momotidae > Baryphthengus > Baryphthengus martii. The sequence goes on along the minus strand of VWZK01001315.1, from coordinate 51,952 downwards.
CTTCCCCTATCTTTACTAGCTGTGGTAATTGTTTTATGCCCGTAGCTAGAATTGAAAGCCCATCACGGTGGATAGTGCACAAACATGCAAAGTGTCATGCAAATGCAGTCAATTTAAAAATAAACTCACTAAAAACGAAAAATGGAGAGAAGTACTGAGTAGTCTCTCTTTAAATTGTAGAATGCAGTAGAGCTTACTGTGTTTTCCTGAGGCTTTACTTACCATGCAGAAGTCTTCAGTGCATGTTTTAGCATATGCTTAGACTGTGTTACTGCCAGTTTGGCTACTTCTGTTTGACTGTGCTTCATGTAAAGGAATTTGCAGTGCAGAGTGGTATTTTACGTGGAAAAAGATAAGTTTGAGTGTGAGACGTTCAAAATGTGTATTGCTACAGTGAAAAAAATAATTTTTTTGAGCTTTGGAAAAACAATGTAAATAACTGCAAGGATTTCAGACTAAGGTGGCTGAGCGTGTTCATTTTAGTGGAAGCAGAGCAGAATCCCTTTAAAATGCTGGTTATATGCATATTCATTCAGACTAATACAAAAGGTTCCTTTGAAACAAATAGCATGTAATAAAATTTTTGAAAGGCAGAATGAAAGAATGACCTATCATACCATACATAGGTAAGAATGAAAGCACTGGAAAATTCCTTAGAATTTTAAATAGCGGGAAACCGCCTCAGAGCTAGCGTTGGTTGACAATCAGATGCTCAAATCTGCCTTTCAGTGCGATAGCCATGTTACTCTTGGGACTTCTGTTTGGTGGTGGCATGTCCTTGGTGTAAGCAAGTGTCTTGCATCTCTAAGAGGACGAATACTACTGATAAAATGGTTTATTTGGTGTGCCATCAAACTGTATATGCCGAGGGGGCAAAACCAGTTCTTGTCAAAAGTAGCACAACAACAGATTATAGGATCCCTGCTGTTGGCAGATGGAAGAAAATTGTCCCGTATGTCATCCCTGAACAGGCAATGCCAGGAAAAAAGCTGGCAGAAAGTGCAACCTTTAGATGCCAGGAGAAAGGATCTATGATCTCTGAATTCATGTGAGGTGGTTGTATGTAGTCTGTGGCAAGAATCTTGTATTCCTGTGAATTAGAGCAATGCTAGTGCTTCAGACAATCGTTGACACTTGATGAGAGGTGAGATTTAATGAGATAAACAATGAGCTTGAGATTCTTCCTAGCAGAATGAACAGAAAATTACAGGTCCTGTGACTCTAAGAATAACATTTAAGGGCTGTTCACCTGGAGAAATTGAGAAAGGCCATCAGGGACAGGATCTGAGATCTTGGTGCATTGCAAGTGTGGAATTTGGCTTTAGAACAAGTTTCATAGTTGCGGATGGAGTCAAGTAGCTGCTAAAGCTGGTGTCTTGGGAAGCAAATGCAAGAGAGAGAATTTGTTAATTCACAAAGATAACATAAGTCCACGAAAGCAAAATTAAGAAACTTTAATGATATAAAGGTAGAAAGTATTTCTGGAGAGCAAACCAGAGTCGTTCCAGTGAGAGGCTTTGTGTTGTTAAAGGGTAGGTGAGGGCCTTATTTAAATTTAGGACAAGGCTAATCAGGATTTTTAATTTGTAAATGAGTAAGCTACAATATTTGGGCCTTGGGCTCATCCATGAATAAGAAATTTGGGAAAAGTGACAGGGCACTCAGGTTAAATTTGTGATTTGGCATACTGGTGGATAAGTGATTTTTTTAAAAAAATAAAAAGAAAAAAGAAATATTTATTTTCAAAGTAAAGGCTTGGGAAGAAAACTGAGTTGTTCAGCTTTAGTTATGCTGCCAGTGAATTGCTCATGAGGAAACAGTAAACTGCTCAGATATACAGACTGGGTAGAAGAGACTGATTAGCAACAACACTAAAGCAGAATTCTACAGTGCTCTAGAAAAATGAGTGTGAGATCTCCTGAAAAGGTTGCTGTCCAGAAAGAGCTGATAGGGTGATATTTTGAAATCTAAAGAGTAGTGTCAGAAGCGGACAAAAGGCAGTTAATGGGTAACTCTTTGCTTAAACTATTTGCACGCACAGGGAAGAGTAATTTCAAGAGCCTTTTTAAGTATCGTGTAATTTGGGAGTTGTGATGTCTTATCGCTGTTGAGATGAATTTGTTGCACTTCAGCAAATGAAGCATGGCCTAATGTGCTCAGCTTATTGACATCAGGTAATAGGAAAAGATCTAAACATTGCCAGGTAGAGATCATTTAAATTTGATCTTGTTTGGTTAAAACGTTGTCCCTTGAGTAAACTTATTCTAAATTCCTATTTAGAGTGGTTTAGTTGTTTGGGTTTTGTTTCCAGTTTAATCCATTTTCTCTTTGCCCATCTAGAAAGCCACTAGGAAATAATTTTGCAACATATGAATCTTGGGAGTTAAGAGAGCAGGATGGAGCACAGAAGTCTGAGTGAATCAAAAAATTCTCATTACTCTAACTTTTCCCAGAGCTTGGCATGATCCATCCCTCCTATCCCCAAATGTCTCACTATGCAAAACTCTTTTTTTTTTTTTTCTTTTTTTCTTTTCTATCTTAAAATTATTCTGTCTGTTATTGACAGTCGGCCCCATGTACCTGCAGTAAATTCCCTTGCACGGTTTCTCTGAGCTACACCCAGCCCTCTGAGCAGGACCTCAGGAGCTGCTGGTGGTTCCCCATGCCCATCCTCCTGGGTTTGTGGAGCTCGGCTTCGTTGAATGATGGCAGGGCAGTAGCTGGCCATAGTTAATATAGATGTTTCTCTCTCTCCCCATGAATTTTGAGAGCATTTGGTATTCTTTATTGGATTTCACTCTTATAAAATGTAGAAGCCAGGGTAAGAGGAGAACCTACTGCAGGGTAAATTCAGGTAGGCCTAGTGACTAGATCTGCCTGCAGTCTTGGAAGTGTTTTCTCAGTCCTGTGCTGAATTCCATCCTACTCTTATTTTCCTGGCTGTTGGCGTGTGAGCTTATAAGGAACAGGATGGAGTGTTCTCATCAGAGTTACAGCTGGAACTTGGAAGTTGTGTATTTGACCATGTATGCTCAGCGTCTTAGTTGCATTTGGGGCATCTAGTAGCTAATTATTTGCATAGTTTCAGATACAGCATCCTCAGACGGGTTTGTAGAAATGTCGTTTTTGTTGTTGTTGTCAGGTAAACGTTTTTTTTTCCCCCCTTTCCAAATCATTGTTTCCACATCTTTAATTACTAGTGTTAGATAGCATTTAAAATTCTCTGGGGGGAGAGAGTGATGACTAGGTTTGACGGAAAGATAATACACAGTTAGGGAAGGAAAATGTCTTAAAAAAATAAAAAATCCCAACAAATCAAGCTTTCTAAAACCATAAGAAATGATCACCTCCCTGTTTTCCCACTCAAACCAGAAATAAGTAGTAGTACAGTAGTCCAAAAATAAGCAGCTTTGTACTATATATGGTCAAATAGCTGCTAGTTGAAATAGTTTGAAATAAGTGGTATAGCTGCCAATTTTTCTGAAGTTTATATAATGTACTGGGTGACTTGTAGAACTACTTGTAACTAGCTACTTGACAAGTCTTTAATTCAATTTATTTTTTTAAAAATTGTTCAAGATAGAATACCGGAATACATTAAGTCCTAAATCAAGTCACTTGATTTGGATATTTTAACTTCTAAACTAAGTTCGTTTTTGGTGAAAATAGCATGGGTATCATTTTTATTTGCCTGCTGTACTATGGTTTGGCTTGTATTTGTTCAAATGCCAATCCATCAGCTAGCAAAAGGATTCCTAAGATAAGGTTGGATTTTATTCAGTTGAGTTATTAGTTTGGGAAAATTTAGTATTTGGAGTTGTAAAGAGTTTTGACCTGAACAATTAAAGCTGCTGTATTTCTGGTGACATGAAGTCAAGCTTAAGCTTGTTCTCCTATTTAATTTCTGTAAATTGCAACAGTGAAGTTTATTCAGCTTAATGTGAGGGAGACTTCCCCCCCCCCATATTTTACTACTAACATTTTTTTGTACTCCTTTTCTTTAACAGATCATGCACGTATTACAGTCAAACTAAAAATTCCTGAATTCCCTCCTTCCACCATGATCACCAAACTAGCACAAATTGACACTTAGACCCCTCACCGTTTCCCCTGAGCATCTGTGCCCTGAAGCAGTTCACATAGTACAATTAAGTTTATATGTGAAGTCCAGAAAATAAATGAGCAGAAAATACAATTCCCTGAAGGTTATCCTGGCTCGTCTGTGTTTTCACGTGGTCTCTGACAACAGTAATGTGACAGTCCCTCAAAACATCTTTCAGAATGGCCTCCAGCATCCCTAGGTCTGCTCTGTGCTCTCATCACTTTTGCTCAGCTTCTCAGGCTTCCTGTGTGGTTTTTGTTCCAGGACTTTGCTTCTAGTGTAAATTTTACCAGGATCTTTCATCTTATTTGACTTGGAGCAGCACTCCAAAAACATCTTCTAGTTCTCCAACAGTGAACCTCGTGCTTGCTCCGTGGCTGGAGGACGCAACTAACTCTTAGCGGCAACAAAATACAGAATTGCTTTGCTCCTTTTCTCAGGCTGGTAGGCTCTGGGGCTTGATTTTTTTTCTGCTTTTCTCCTAGAATTCTTCCAAGATCCATCTGGGTGTTGTGCACGGTGCTGCCTGGGCATGCTGCAACACTCACTTGCTGTGTGGCTTTGTTCTTATCTCTACCTACTTGCTGATCTGCACTCTGTCCTTGCTGTAACCTCTTCTTTCCCTTCCCTTCCCTGCCACACCCCACCTGTTCTCACCTCATCACTTCATATGGCGATGGAGACCTGTTCTCCCTTCGGCAAGTTGAGAGATTTTACCTAGGAGAGCAATTATTTAAACTTTTTCCTTGAATTAAAAGACTTAATTTTTGAAGTTGAGACAACATCCGTTTCTTCTCTCTTCAAAATTGAAAGGGATGTATCTATTTAAATATTGATGATTTAGCCCTCTGGTCTTTCCTGTACTAAAACTACTTTAGAAAAAAAAAAATGGAATGGAATATCAAATTGTACTGGAGAGCCACTGAAGAAATTACGGACTTGTTTTGAATGTGTTTAAAGCAACAGTAAAACTCAATTTGTGCAGAACTGTCTTGTCCTCATTCAAGTGTGTCCTGATTAACTTTAAAAAAATAACCTGTTTCAGAAGAAAGTTTTAGGGATTTTGGCAGGTTTTTTTTTTTTTAGTTTGATAGGTCATGCATGTGAGGGTAATAGTGCTGGCGCAGAGCTCTTGGCTACGTACGTGCATTGATACAGCTTAATGCATCCTGAAACTTCCGAATTTTTACGATGCCTTGGACATGCTGTTTGGTGCGTTTTACATTATATCTTAACTGATAATACATTCCTTTTTTACATGGAAAGCTGGTTTTGATTATCTTTTTGGTGAATAAAATGATATTGATCGCTTTAATCACGACGATAAAATCTTTCTCTCAATGTATGACCCTAATGGATTTGCAACTTAGCATTTAACAATAGCAGCTATTGCTGGCTGAAACTTATGGGTAAACAGAATGAAACTGGTGTTTTCACTGAGTGACCAATATACACAAATATTTAAAGCAAGATGAATTTTGAATTTGACTAAAAAGTGAATTTTTGTGCCTTGAGCTGGAAGCTGAGAGTTTTAGAACAAAACCTCCTGGGGGAAACTCAGGGTTGTACTTTTGGGAGCTGCTGGTTTAGTTATTTAAGCTGCAGAGGGAGTTGATCAAGAGCTGTACTGAGCTTACGGAGCTTTTCCCTGGTATTGCATTTTGCTTATGGCTAGGGATTTAGAGCGTCATGATGGAAACGTAAAGACCATACATTGGGTCTTTGTAAAGCAAAATAACCCTCCAGGTTTTGGTTTTAGGTCTATTTAATAAATGACTTAAATGTATGCTTTGGATTTAATTTGCCCTCACAACTCTCGTTCGTTAATATAAAACCTCACCTTTTTTTTTGTTGCTGCTGCTGGCTTTTCCCATCATCTGTTTGTTGCTTTGTTATTTCTCTGACTAGTGTCAGAGTTTCAAGCTCTCTGAATCTGGCCTCCTCACTTAGACAGAGTCCCAGTCAGCCGTGGCTGTCGCTGAATTTTCGGAGACATAAGCTGGCGATGTCTCGTCATCTCACCTGCTTGTTGTAGCAAAGTTTGTCATGCAATGAACATGCTACTTGTACCAGTAACGTCATCTGAAACTCTCCTAACTCTCTGCAGAAAAACTGTACATCAATTTCTACAGACTTAAAATGATTTTTACAGCTAAATGAGTTTGGTATTACATACATTTTGCTTTATCCCGCCCATCTCCTGTTGCGCTGAATAATTTAAGAGTTCGTTGAGGTTTGAAATTGGTCATCTTCCAAGTGTGCTGCCAAGTATCTGAGGTGTTGGGAAATAGAAGAGGACAAGGTTCCTAAATGATGAGATTGGGTGATGTCTGGCATTGTTCCTGTCAAAACAATTATTTCAACACTACTGGAATTTTGTTCTTGCGCAGCTGATAAAATGTTAAGGGACTTAATCTACCACGCTGGCATCTTTTGAAAATAAAAATAGAAATCTAACATAGTGGGGCTAGTGCTACCAGGCTTCCTTCCAAGTTTATAATGAGGAGATGTGAAGGTAACAGTGAAGCAGAAAGTGTCAAACGACCTGAATAACTTTCAAGTGGGCCTGAATGCTTCTGGAAAATACACATGGCTTTTGCAAGAGCGTATGTCTGAGAACAGGATCTAAGTCAACACCTCATGTTCAAGAGAGGGAACATAAAATCCTGTTTTGGTAATTGGACAAGCACTTGTCCTCTTAATATCATTCGGTGGTGAGAACTGAAGGGCTTGAATTACAAAAGGCAAGTGTGTCTCTGAGCTGTTGCTAGACAGGCAACAAGACTTTGAAAAAGGATGACCATTGGGGTTGGACTAGATGATGTTTAAGGTCCCTTCCAACCCAACCCATTCTGTGATTCCTCTTAAGGTAGGATTGTTCTGATTGTTAGCGTGTTTCTGCTATTGTAGTTTTTCAATAAATAGTGTTCTTAGCAAGATGTTTTTCCATGCTGTAGAAGACTTTAAAATGGAGAGCTTTGTTTCAAGTGGTGATAATTTTTTCAAATGTTTCTGAAAAATAAATCCAGGGACACTAGACATAGTATAACATATTGAGCGAGGGATAATTTCTTTTCAAATTATAATCTAAATAGCTGAACCAAAATTGTCACTGTTACTTCTCTGTTTCAGTTTTATTCATTTGCAGTTATAGGGCATTCACTGCAAAGATATCTTGAATGCATCTGCTTTGTACTAATAAGATTTATGGAAACTAGTTCTTGAGGTCATGTGTTTAGCCTTCCGTGGGAATGAATCAGTTGTATTGAATAAGTTAGGCATATAAACTAGGGGTGGAAAATGACAATATGATCTTATTTTACTACTAAAACCTAGGTGATATATGAAGTTATGAATTATTTTTCTTACCTTTTTAAAAAACAATGACAATTTCTAATATTTAAATTATGAAAGTCTAGAGGGGGACTTACAACAGCTTACTATATATATGTTTTTCAAGGTTAAAAACCCCCAGTCTTAATTTAAGATCTAAAATCTAAAGGCTTTGTATGAGGTTGGAAAAATACTCCTCTGTTTTATTGAATTTCATGAATAAGCCAAACTGTGTTCAGACAAGGTCTTGCCTCTTAGGTAATGTTTTCATACTTCTTCTTGTTCTTTGGGGCCGTTATGTAGAGCTTGTGACGTCATAGTAATCTCCATGGCAACACAGATGTCATTAAGATGAAACATAAGCAAAGCTGCCTTTATTAAAATCATTTAGTAAAATACTTTTCTTTAAAAAAAAAGGAATAATAAAAAAAAGGTTAGAAAAAGAACTTTTGTCTTCTAATATTTTCCAGGATAAAATAATATGAGAGCTTCTAATTTCAAAATACAATAAGGTTAACTTTTTGTTAGTCAAATAAAATTGGCTCCTCTTATGAGGTACCAGCCTTCCAACTTTCCCTACCAGAGATGCTGCAAAGTTGAACTGCTGCGACCAGCTAAATTTTGTTGTTGCCATTGCTACTACATTTCAGTTTTGTTTATCTGTATATTTGTCTATCTAGTTTATAAATACAGACCTTGAATTTCACAGGAAAATTTCTTAAACACATTTTTCTTGTGTAGTATATATGAAAGGGTCATAAAGAACCCTAACTATTCTAGTCTGAAAAGTATTCAGGATCACCTGCTGCTATAAAGGTCCTGAGCATCTACCCTCATTTGCAGTAAATTTGAAAAACAGTTTAGTCCTTACAATATTTAGCCACATTGAGTTTTTAAGCATTTTTCAGCTTAGCTTTAGTTTTAAGGTAACGTTATAAAAAGCTAAAGTGAAAGGCAACACATGTGAAACTTTTCTTTTTTTTTTTTCCTTTAAGTTAGTCACACTTGTTACTGTACTCAGGCTTGTAACTAGGTAAAATTTGAAAGGTAACCACGCTTTTCAAAAGACTAGTCTGTACTAAAAGAAAAAACTGTGTGACGACCATAAGGCGTGTGTTTCAGGGCTTGGCTGAAGGGGCTTTCTCTGGAAGCAAAGCTCCAGAATATAGCTAATTTCAAATGATTCAGTGTGGGTTTTCAGGAACTTCAAAGAAGTGCTTTCAGTAGTCAGCTATAAATTACCAGATTAATGCAACCTCTGATCTGGGTTGTATTTGCATAAGAAATCAAGAAATCCCTGTGAGTATTCCATAGATAAGTACTGTAGTCTGTCATCTGTAAGGATGCTAACTAAATGTGTTCGAAATACCGAAGGAGTTTGCTAAAGCTTTCAGCTGGAGTTCAAATTAACTTTCACACATTTTTAGCAGGAATTAAATCATTAATCTACTCTAAAAGTGCTCATCCTATAATTTCGGTGCCCTTCGCAGGGACTGGTGAGTCATCGGGCGTTCTCTGCCTGGCTTGCTGGGTTGTTCCTGCTTTTACATCCTCCTGCTGCATCACTGGGGTTATTGCCCCTGACAATGTGGTTCCTTCCCCGACAGGCTGCAGGTAGTTTGGGTCCCAGGTCAAGCAAGGAGCTGCAGTGACGGTCGAGGCTCTTTTTCTTCTTGTGAAACATCACCCCCCACTCCCCAGCCAGGTATTGTGAAGATCCTTAGCTGTGATGTTGCAAGTGAGTCCCTTCTCTGACACGTGAGCTGTTGTAGCTGAGACTGTAAACATCTAAGCAATCATATGACTCTGGATAAGTCTAATCGTCCTTATCCATGGTTATGTACTGCGCTCACTTCTCCAGGATTTGCAAGCAGTGACAGGTCCACAGTTGCAGCTTCAACTCATAGTCTAGTTGCCAGCATCTCAATTTTCCTTCCAAATGAAAAGCGTTTCTGTAAAGCAGCTATTTGCTCTTCCTGAAAATAAATAAAATGCTATAAATACGATAACATTGTGAGAATTTAAAACTTTAAAAGAAAAGAATCTACTGATTATTTTGATATGCTGATGACTGACACGTTTTAATTAAATATATTTGGCACAAGTCAAATGCAGCTCGCACTTCGCTTGTATATTTGTTTGCTTTTTCTGAAAGACAGGCACTGATTCGAATGAGAATCAGGGAAGTCAGCCTATATTATACAGAAGATCAAATGATCTGATAACAATCCTCTATCTTTTAGCTGACAAACCCTTGCTTTCATAGCTTCCAGTGTGCAGCTTTAAGCATGGGAGAACCCACTGCTGCCATCCCTCCTTGCATCCTCCCTGGCGGAGGGCTGCTCACGTTAGAGCGGCTCTGCATGCCTGAAGGGCTCTGTCTCTCTTTTTTTTTTTTTTTTTCTGAGGGGTCAGAAAATGGCCATGGCCATTTTAGTTTTCGTCAGAACACTTAAGTGTTCCCCTGGGGATGGCTTGTACATGGATACACACTTCTAAATTGTAACTTGCTTTTTTTTTTCCATCCCTGTCAAGGGCCAGTTGGATGGAGGAACGGTCCGGGTTTCACAGCACGTTCACGTGAAACCCAGCTAAACCTGACTTGGCTAAAGTAAGCCATTAAGAGAGACTGATGTTTTTAATTCTAATCTGGATGTAGCAAAATGAAACATAGTGGGTTTTAGTAAAAAAAACAAAACAAAAAAAAACCAAGGATAAAAAAAGATGGTCGAAAGAATTTGACCGCATCTCTTGCTGTCTCCTTAAGTGACAGATAGAAAATAGTCCCTCTTTTTTTTTTTCCTCTCTTTCCATCTAGACATCTAAATAATGCTCTATAATATTTCATTCAGGAACTCATTGTGACTGGTTTGCTTTAGAACTAAATCTAATGCATTTTGGCATTTTTGCAAGTTAAATGTTATTACATGGAGTTTTGACTTGAGGATTTGTCAGAGACCGGACGTTCTGCACGTGTTTGTTTCTGTATCCTCAGAGAAGAAATGCTGGGGTGATGGAAAGCAGCTGCTGGTCGTGGCTAAGTGTCTCTCGCTGGTATGAGGAAGCAGCACCGTGCAGCACGTGCAGGCGGGACGTGCAGTGAGTGAACCATCCGTGGGAATGGTGACTTCTCTGTCCTCCAAATTTGAGAAGGGAAGATGGGAAACACAGTAGAAAGCTCTTGAATGTAAATAGTGGTGGTAGGAATAACATTCGTAGGGTGAGTGCTACATAAAAGCAACTGAAGACTCTTTGGCTTAAGGAACTTCAAATACTTAAATATGCTTAATGCAATACCTCTAAATTTCAGTTGGGTAGTTTTCTGTCATTTTGCTTTACGTCGATGTCGACTGAAGGAACATGATTTTTCACAGAAAGAGTTTGGACGTATTGAGGTTACGTAACTTAAGATCTGTTTTTATCATGAATTTATAGGGAATTTATTTCTTTGCATAAATGTGTCGTAGCAAATTCTAAGAACTTGAGAAACAAGAAGATGTGTCACTTGTATTTTCCCTTGCGTTAGAACATGTCTAAATGGAATATGCTTTTTTACGTAGAGGAAATGCCAATTAAATAGACTTTATTTTAAACCAGCATCTTCATTCCCAATATTGCATTTACAAATTCATAAAGCTACAATGGTGTTTTGCACTTAAAATGTGCTGAAGAACGTGCACTATACAGGTGACCGTGCGTTGTGGAGCTTTCTCTGTGAGACTTAATGTAGTTCTACTAAGGCTTGTAATTCATACATGAATTAATTATGATGTTAAGCTAATGCAAAGTGATGAATATCAAAAGAAACTATCAGAAGAAATAAAGGTTAAGATTATATTATAAAGGAAAACCTGTTTTTTTTCCTATGTCCTTTTGGGAAAACAGTTGCCACTAGTGACGTTGGGCTTTCTGTGAGTGATCTTCGATCTTTAAGAGGATGGAAGAAAAGGGCTTCTCACAGAAAAACCTTTTCTCGGTGTGTGTTTGTCAGTGGAGTTTTCTTCAGATTCTGCATCACTTTTGATGAATGCATTTACATTCCAGTGCTGAGATATAACTTTCCATTTGGGAGCTGGGCTGATGTGAAAACAGGAATGTGGAGGCCCAGGGCGAGGGGCCAGGGCTGAATGCTGATAGGGAAACGGTCCCTCTGCAGTAGCTGCCACCTTGCCTGCGAGGTTTGAAAAGAGCATCTGTGCGAGCGCGTACGAGTGTGTCGGGGGACCTGGGGAAATGGATGGGTCACGTCTGGAGAAAACTCTGTTGTCCTCTGGTGGCATGAGGATAAAACGAGTCACCCTCGCTATCTTGAGGTTTTAGGCTGTCTCGATGCGTAAGTGCTTATAAAAACCAATGTGTTGCCTGTATCTTTAGGAGTGTCATTTAATTGAGGTGCTTTGATGTTTTCTTTTAATAGTAAATATAATAAATTTGAAGAGGAATAAATGCAGACAGTGCTCTTAAATTATTCTCATTTTCCTGTGTGTTAGCCATGGACAGATGTGCACTAATTGTAGTCTTATAATTGTAAAGATTTATTCTCTTTTTTTAGTGAAAATTGAAAATATAAACATGGGATACATGGCAACCCTTAGCTTTCACTTAAAACTCACCTTTTATTAACTAGCATGTTGTAAACTGTAATACATCTGTTCTTTAGTCAACTGTGTGCTGTTTAAATATAACGAGATACAACATGAGATATGTCAGTAGTAAGGTACGCTTAGGAGGGAACTGTCATCTACAGGCAGTGTAAACTCATTTTTAAAATGCAGTAGAATAGAAATGAAGTTTTAAGTTACTCATATGGACTAGAATACCTGCTTTTAATACATCTAGTGAGCAAAAGTTGTGGTTTTTTTTTTTCAGTGCTAATGAATTCATTTGGAAATAATTCTTTTTGAATAGTTAAGAGTGAAATTAGACTTCTTTCAAGTGCTGCAGAGAGAGTAGTGTGGTTAGGGAGCAGTTGCTTGGGGAGAATATCTAACCTTCTAAGAGTTAATTGTTTGTATTCTTTTTTTTTATCAACTACTTTTAAAATTGCGACTGTAAAGTGGATTCTTGCAACTAAAATTGTTTTGTGTAACTTTAAAGCTTCTTTTTTTATGTATGGTAGATTTGTATTCACATCATGCCTTCAGTAGCTTTATGGGGAATAAAAGTAACTGTGAGAGAAGGACTCCAGAAGTGAAATTGCCTCTAGGACAGGTACTGAAGAGAGCATCTGTGAAGTTTAATACTCAGGGAACCTCAAGTCAGAGCTTTTGTGGTGACAGGGGGGGGAAGAAAAAAAAAAAGTGTTAGAAAAGCTACTGCAGAGCAAGGTTCTTTAGGGAATTTAGGTGAGGCAGCAATGTCCTAACAAGACAGCCTTCTGGCTTTCTAAATTACTGTTATAACCTCTACGTCCCACATTGACAGCCACCGTTGCAAAGATAACTGTCAACTGCCTTAGCTTCCTTTGGTGAAATTCTCTCATGCGTGTCACCAGTTTAGAGAAAATAGTTGCAAAGCTGGAGCTCTCTCAGGTGTATCGCTGACTTAACTGCAAATGAGCTATTTTTAGGACCTGAAATTAATAAAGCCTAGGCAGGAAAGAGGAAAAAATTATCTTTATGTTTTAAAATTATCTTTATCTTCAGTTTTGGTTGAAATTATGAAGGAATGGTCTGATACAACTGATTGTGAGGTGTATATTATGTAAAATTCTCTACCGCATTTTAAAAACAGAAGTGTGTTTAACCTGAAGCTCCATAATGAAGCCTCATATCCACAGGCTTATTTCAAGCTACAGTAAGGGAAGGAATAAATTTTTCAAATCCCTAGGCCATTGAAACCTGCTAATAAAGACTCTCTACATTTCGCTTTAACTAGTCAGTGCTCGTGTAAACTGTGTATTTGTGATAAATCTGGGTAGTCAAGCAGATATTCTATGGGAAGTTGGGGATCAAAATTTGGAGAGAACTGTGTCTTGCAAAAGTGACTGAAATGGAACTGGTGTTCTGAAGGTAATCTGTCAGCCCTTCCATGGAAACTTGATTTGCTGCTCCTGTTTCTATGTGATACCAAACATCCCTCATGTCTGCTTGTGGTCCCTTGTGTGAACTTCCTCTCCTGGTATTTTATAGAAGGCTTTACAACTTGGGCTTTGTAATCAGTCAAACTTACTGACTTTGATATCCGTCTTCTGAATTGAAACAGTAGGATTGGCGATGCCCTAAGATCCCGTTGTTTCTCCAAGTCGCACGTCAACAGGTATTTGTGTGACTGTACGTAGGTACCAAAGCGTGGTTCTGCAACAGATGGTATGTCGTGTTGTGATGGATGTTCTACCGCAGTCAAAGCTGAACGCTCCTGAAACGTCCAGGCATAGTGGACAACCACAAGAGTTTTCCTAATTTTCCCTGGCTATGTGAATTTCTCCCTGATGATGAATTCTCAGCAGGAGATTGGAAGTCGGGAGGTTTAGCTGGTGTGGCATATCTGAGAACTGCAACACTTGAAAGGTCATTTAACTTTCTACTGCTTTGATTTGCTCATCTTCTTGCCCACAATACTTCACAGAGTTTGTTTGCAGCCTGAAGTGCCTTGTGATCGTTGGTCAAAGGTAATAGATATGAGTGATGCACTGTCTGCTCTGATACGTTTGGTGCTGTCACAGGAATCTGAGCAGTGCGGCGATGACGTGGTTATTTACTGCGAGAACCGGTGTGTTACTGGGAAGAGAAGTCAAGAATTTTCTCTCTAGCTGTTCAGTGCATGTCTTCACTCTTAATATCTCGACTACCCGTTCCATCGTGCTCAAGGGTAAAATCCAGACAAGTTATTCAAGAATAGAAAAGCACATCCACAGCACAGCTTTTTCTTCTTACTTTGCTAAAGCTTGGAACTTTGGGCTGACAGCAGTGATTAGCGGTGGGCGGAAGTTCAAAGTTGATACTTACAGACAGCAATAGAGGAAGAAGAAATGGTGGAGTGGAAAACTGTACTTGCGTTTTCTGTTGAAACTAGTGTTTGTTGTGATGTTAGAGAAATAGACCGGCAAAAAAAATGCAGGAAGAGTGTATTCTAGACCTAAACCTATGGTTACAAAGAGAGGGACAAGGATCGGCAAGAGAAAAAGGAATATTTCTGTTTGTTTTCAGTGAAAATCACCATTTTGCATTGTTGTTGTTTGATCTCTGAGTTGATTTACTTTCTGCTTTCTCTCCTCCTCCTTTCCTTTTTTTAAGGAATAATCTCTCCTCCTCCTCCTTTCCTTTTTTTAAGGAATAACTGTGTCCTTTCCGTTTTTAAGGAAAAGCACTGTATGGATCGGGTGAATGACCAAGAAAATAAGTTTGACATTTTTTGCAGCGGTCTAATGAGTTAAGATAACGGCTTCATTTTCTTGTATCTGTAAGAGTAGTTGAGATTGTATAAAATTCAAGATGGCATTGCAGAGTAAAGCATCCTGTGGGTTTTTTTGCCAGACTACAGGAGGAAGCGTGTGTTTGCCTCTTGGAAAATACACATTTTGTGGAGAGACTTTATTGAATGTTCCTTTTCAAGAGGCTTAGTATTCTGGAAAATTTTTTGTATTGTTGAAGTCCCGTGTACCATTAAATGCGATTATTATTTTGATGAATAAGCACAGCTGGCATTTCTTTTCAATATCTGGCTGCTTTCTTTTTGAGCGATAAACGTGCTGTTGTCAAGAGATTAGCCTTTGGGGTAGCAAGTTAAATTGTTCTTTTCTACTAATCTCCAGGCGGGACGGGAGAATGGATAGTATCAACTGGCTAGATACACCCTTCTGAATACTGTATGAACTTCAATTTGCTCCTTGTGAAATAAAACTTTAAAAAGTTACTTTTTGCAAAGGTTATAGCTTAAGAGCGTCACGCTGACCGTGCGTTACAGGGTTGGTTGAAATTCACATTCTACAATTTTATGGAGCCTGGTTTCTCTTTCGTAAACTTATTTCATAGCGCTTCCCCTTCAGCTAGGAAGGTGTCGAGCGCTTGTCGCACAGTGCTGATTGAAGATGGGAAAGACTAAATAGTTATATTGGCTCTTGCTAAATTTTAGGGTGGGTTTGTTACAGCAGCCTACAAGAGAGGTCCATGAAGTTCCAGCCGTGTTGACATCCATCCTACCTTCCTCTCTGCAACGGGAAAGGTCTGGCATTGACCTGGCAGGCTTAAATACGGACTACTCGGAGGGGGAAAGCGCACATCCCAGGAACAAACTTTAGCTGGTTGTCTTTTCTTCTGCACTGGCGGCACATGATTAAGGATCTAACCATAAAGGTCTTGTGTTTCACTGAATTATGTACGGGTTCTCTGCACTCCACCTGGACTTTTGAAGCGTTTTGAGGCTTCTCTGCAGTTAAGCCAGCAGACACCCGCATTCATTTCACACAGGCAGAGCACTTCTGAAACCGAAACGACAATAACTTTCTCTTTCATCCTACAGGAAGCAAAATAGTATCGTGCTTAATTATGGCACTAAGGTGGGACTGTGTCGTGAAAGGCAGAACAATCTGTTGTCCTCATCTGTTCAATTGGGGAGGACTCTCGCCTTCAGCATCTTTATGATACTTATTTATTTTAAGTAAAAGAGCTACTTGAAGTTGGTCAGCCTCTTCATTTGTTCCTTGCTATGCTAGTTACCTTTCTTTATCGAAATGCAGATAGCTTAGGTAACTTAAAACTGTAATGTCAGAAGACACTAGATCAAACTCTGTGATGTAGTGCAGAATCAACCATGCGGCTTCAGTAGGCAGCACTTGATTGACACTTGTTTTAGTGTTAATGGAATTATTTAGCATGTAAATACAATATGTAAATACCAAATACACAGGTCTTGGTGTCCTTGGGTATCAGTTACTTGTCAAAGGACATACACCGTAAACTTGTATTGTGCAGAGGTATCTACGGTTTTTTTTCTGTGCGTTGCAATAGCTGGAGAAGATGGAAATGTGCTTATAGATTGTGTTATAGTGCTGATGTTTGTTCTGATCGAAGTATTTCTGTTCTTCAGTTTTGGCAAACGTTCTGCAGGAAGCTTCAGGCGTGGCTGTGAATGCATCGTTTTAGAGCCATCCGAAATGATTGTGGTAAGAATATTTTCATTCCGTTGCTTTCAACTTTGCCAGACCAGCTTTGGTAACACTTCAACTTCCAATGAAACCTCAAGAGTCTTCTGTTTTGCACGTGATCTTTTGATAAATCTAAAATGTCATACATTGCACACATACTGGCATTGTTTGAGTCATAAAGACGTCTTTATGTTGTTGTTACACAAAATCTGCAAAAGTAAATGTAAAACTGAAGATTTCTTGTGCTAGCAGAACAGCAGAACAGTTTGTAATTGGTTGTTTTTAAAGCCACTTTATAGGTGATTATAAATGCTTTAAACTATTAATCTTAGGTGAGCTTTCAAGTAATGAATGTTTGGTGGAGTTCAGTATTCTCAGGTGTCTGAGGTTTGAAGAATCAAATTGAACGTTGTAAAATTCTACCGACTTCTCCAGATGAGGGTTATTTCTTTAGAGCAGTGTTGTCTCTTGAGGGTTCACAGGCTCAAAAGTTTTTAGTTGCCACCTCAGGGTGCATCGTCTGAACAAATGTACCATCAGCAGGCTAAATGTCTTTTTTTTTTTCTCTCTGTCAGAGAGATATCGATCCGTTCATAATACAGACATGACAGTTATCTAAGCCATATATAGATGATAGTGCAAATATAGGCAGGACACTAAACTTTTTTTTTCCCCCCCCAAAATGACAGTTTCTGTAAATCTTGGGGAAGCTCAGGAAATTGTGGTATAGCTTTAGGCTTGTACTTGTTTCAAGTTGATTGGTACCAAAAGTAGCTAACTTCCCTTCCTGCAAATGCAGCTGTGCTTTTGTGGGTTTTAAGCTTTTTGTAGTTTGACTGTAAACAGAAAAAGATGATTGTGTCATAGGTTTTTCTGTCGGATGTTTAATGATATATCTACCTCTTCCAATTCTGATTAGGAAAATCACCTTACAAAGCTATGACAGTATATTAGGAGACAAGGCATATGTGAGAAATGTGAATTGCTTTTTCAGTATCACTTAACTAAAGTTCTTTAACTTTATAAAGGGCAGCTCATCACCACCAGCTTGTTATGCTTCCACATTTGCCCCTGTAGCGGCCACCTGATTTATCTGGCTGGTTTCTGTAACTCATATCTTACCACAAGTTGGGGAAATGATTTTTTTTCTATAAATATATGATTTATTTGGTGGTGGCTCTGTGCCTTTCTGTGTGTCTCGTGCACTCCTTGATAATTTATAAGGAAGAGTGGTAAAAAGATAGGCATGGGGAGAGGAGACGACCGAACAGCAGGAGTCCAGAAAAAATCTGGAATTAGGAAATACCCAATAGATGTGTTTCACTCTCCCTGTTGCTGTTTGAAATGGTTTGGTTTTATGTGAATCCAGTCTATTAGAAATCCTTCTTTTATGCCCTCAAAATATTCAAATTAAATAATAAAACCAGCGCTGCCTGTTGAAGAGGGAAGCTTTTGCCATAGGTTGGTTGGAGAAGATAAAAGTGACAAGCAGAGGTCAGTAGGAAAACTGCCAAGTGCTCCCTCATACCAGTTTTCTTTTTGTAATGTATTGAGGGGTGAAATGTTTGTATTTGTGCAAGAGTAAGAAGAGGGGGAGAAAGAAAGAATTTTTGTTCTGTCATTTTTGAATAGTGGACATATTCAGTGATGCTGTTCCTACTAATATTGATTTTTTTTTTTTTTTTAAGTAGTGGCTTCACTCTTAGGGATGAAAATGCAGGAAATTCGAAGCTAACTGATTTATTTATTTATTTATTTATTTTGAAAATAGGATTTGTCGTGTTTCTAACAAGAAGAACCATTTCTTGTTTCTTGTAGGAAATGACATTGTCTTGCATCTCTTGTAGGTTGATTACATGGATGAAAATGAGGAGTATTTTCAACGTCAAGCTTCTCATAGGCAATCTCGAAGAAGATTTAGGAAAATCAACCAAAAAGGGGAGCGACAAACAATTATTGATACTGTTGACCCTTATCCTGTGGGGAAGCCACCTCTGCCTAGAGGCTACCATACGGTAAGCTGCCTGTATTTATGGTTCACAAAAACATAAACAGGAAAATGACCAATATTCAAATAATCTACGTGGTTAAACTCCCTGGTAGCTTTAAAAAAATATACTTTTGTAGGGAAGTTTCCCCTTAAAATACTGTGAATTTGGCTTCATCACTTTGTGACCATGTGTGCAGCTTGCATTGCAGTTTAGAGCTAAAAAGCAAGTTTCTTATGACAGTGAATGTCATGTATTGCTTCTTAATATTCCAGTCATTATTTGGAGTTGTAAAAGAAATTATACTCTCGTTGCCTTTCAAGATAAAGTTACAGTACAAATAGTTTAGTGTACAGTGTAAAAGGTCAGTTAATGAAGCCTTCATTCACATACACGATTAACAGTTGTTGCCTGAAGGAGGACTGTGCTGCATTTTAGTAGGCCAAATTCTTGCATAAAATCTCTCTTTTTTTTTT
>VWZK01001315.1:0-32929 GCA_013396935.1 Baryphthengus martii | reverse complement strand
TTTTTTTGGTATCCAGAACTTAAATGTCAAATTAACCTTTACTGGTGTCTGCCTCAAGAGCACTTTATACCTGGGTTTCAGTGAGCTGCATAGTCTACCCATCATCAGGGAGATCATTTGGTCCTTTTACCTGATTTCTCTTTGTTTTTCGGGTAATCTTACATGTTGAAAGTTCCAGACTTTCTCTCGAGATAAAAATAAGGTAATAATTAAAGCTGATTCTGCAAAAATATTTCATATGGATTTTAAATTGAGAAAAAGCTTTTAGATGACTATGTTTGTTTGGTATTGATTTCAACTGGAAGCAAAATACTGGAAAAGCTGTTTGCCTTTGGCTCTCATTTGTTTGTTTAAACCCCCAAATCTGCTAGAACCGTAAAGGCACGGGCAGAAATAACTTTCTGCATATTCAAATCTCATTGAGTTCATTGGGCTGAATTTTGCACCATGTAAGCCACATGCATATAAATTTGGAGGATTAGAGCTTTAGTGTTTTTAAAACGCTGTCTTTGTTCCAATGCAGTTGTAGGTTTTTTTTTTTCCATTTT
The DNA here is from genome assembly GCA_013396935.1 of Baryphthengus martii. Classification (NCBI taxonomy): domain Eukaryota; kingdom Metazoa; phylum Chordata; class Aves; order Coraciiformes; family Momotidae; genus Baryphthengus; species Baryphthengus martii. The sequence goes on along the minus strand of VWZK01001315.1, from coordinate 32,381 downwards.
TCCTTCTTTATCCTTCTTCCTTGACTTGTTTGCCAGTTCTCTGTATATTCAGTGTGTGTTTGTAAGTGTGTAGTTGTTTGATTACATCTGTTAATTATCCAGGCTTTTCCTCATGAGTTGAATAATTACATTTTATGCCAACAATTTCTTTTTATTTATACAACAGCTTTTAATGGTTTAATTTGCAGTGCAGTTTTAATTGCCTCTAAATTTAATACAGATTGAGCCAGTTCACTTGGTTTGAAGAAGAAACGTTTCGCTGGTCTGTTTTTGCGAAAATAAACGTATGGCATTGTGCTTTGTAGGAAATACAGGAATAATTACTTTTGTTTGTCTTGTTTAGATGTGTAAGTTGTGCTTAGCAAACAGTTCTAGCGTGATTTTGATCTAACTCTAGAAGGACAATATTTACATTGCACAAAGTGCCGTTTGCATTCGTAGGTCCTTGCCTGTTGTATAAATTTCACTTTAGGTATGCCTGATGAGGTTTTGTGAGCTTAACTGGTACTTAAGAGCAAAAGCCCATTGTGTGCCATTCTGTTGTACAAGTTCACGATGATTTTGTGTATGTGTTGGGAAATCCATTGCAAGCGCAATTTCATATTGAGTTGAAAGAGATTGCCAAATAAGCTGTAAAATGTGCAATAATTACAGTCAAATGTTGCTTTAAAAAGTGTAATATGATGCCTATGGCTGCCTTTTTTTTTTTTTCTTTTTTTTTATTCCCAAAGCAAATAGTCATATAAGTTCAAATGAATTTTACAGTGTAGTCAAGACTCCATGCTGGCCCATTCCCTACTATTTTTACAGTGTTTGGTGATCTTATGTATGTTGTTGTCTCATTCACTTTTGCTACCAATATTATTTCTATTGCTTTAACCATACATCTTAAAGGCTGCGTTGTCTTTTCTCCCTTCCTATTTTATGTCTCCTGACCTCATTTTTTTCAGTCTCAATTTCTTGAAAAATTGACTGAAGGAAGCAGGGTGTTCTCGAAACATACAGAAATTTAAGCGTATTGTAGCACATATCTTGGGGGCCTGTTGCCCATCCATTCTTTGGTCAGCAGCTGTCAGGGTCTCATCTCTGGTTCTGCTTCTTAATCTTCAGTAAGTAAGGAAGCATTAAAAACAATGTAGATGTTCAGATAGTGCAGTCAATAATGTGTTAAGTCATTGAAAAAGAATTAATATGATTCATTTGTTCTCAACGTTGCCCTTCCTTGTGGATATGCTCTGGCTTAGGTGTTAGATGCATGACATTCAAGTAATAAACTGCTTTGATAGCATCCTCAAAATATTCACAAAACTTGTAATTGCCTTATATTTTGTTTTACCTTAAAACCATAGTTGCCTATGGAAAGATTTTATTTTTTTTATGGTCAATCAATTATTAATGCTTTATTTGCAGTAGTCTCTGAATGCTCTTCTTCAGAGAGTTCAGAAAGTATTTTCTCAAGAAGGTTTTCTATATCTCTGTGGAAATGTAGAGCTTAGACGAAGATGCATGGCTGTGCTTTTCAAGAGTTAAAAATTAAATGAAGTGCTCTCAGTTGTGGCATGGCTTTCTGCAACAGAATCAACGCAGTAGGGGACAGTGGACCCTCATTAACATAGTTTTAACATTATCTTCATAGTGGTGGAATGTACTATGGCATGTTTGATAATGTTCATCTTTTCCTTTCCTCCTCTATGGCATTCATTTCATTTTGGCTCACAGGAATGCACTAAACCTCAGGTATTGTAACTTACTGTGTATGGTCCACTAACAGTTTACTTGTGGGTTTGTAGAATGATGCCATAATACTGATGCAATGTTATGACTACAGTTGCCTCCTAGCCTTTGCTTTGACGCTCGAGCAGTCTTACTACGATATAAAAATACTAACTTAAGTGTGGAATTTGGTGACAGCACAATGTCTCTTGCCCAGCTTTGATTGTTTGACATTTGACATGTGATTTAGAGAATATGGAGAACAATAAGCAAAGGATAACTATAAAATATGTAATGTTTGAAGACTAGTTAAGTATCTCTTCCATTACACAGAGGATGTAATGGAAGAGATAAACTTTGATTTTGATTTTAAAAAATAGCTTCCTGCTGCTGTTTAGTACCTGGATGTTGGTAGAACAGGGAAACGGCGTGACGAGGTGAGCACCAAAGAAGCTCCAACAAAATGTTTTTGTTAGCTGAAAATTTGCAGCAATGCTTCTTGCTCGTCTTCCATTCTGATGGTGGTGTGTTGACTCAGTATGTAGAAGCTGAGTTTTGTAGACTTCTATCAAAGTATGTGTAAATATTTGAAACACAGGCTTGCCAAGCTAGAGAGAAAAGTGTCCCTGAGTGAGTCAACTATCTTGGAACGATATCAAACCAAACAGAGTATACGTTTGGCCTGACATCATATTTCAAATGCAGTCAAAGTAATCTGAAGACCTGGGTGGCATCTTTTAAACTTACCTTGTATTTTTAATTGCATTTGTCAGTGCCAAAGGTAGTAAATACTCAGCATCCACCAAATGCAACAGCTGATAAGAATATGTCTTGTCAAACTGTTAAATGGCTCCATTGTTATGCTTGTGATAAAACTGAAAGCATATTAAAACTATATAAACTACGTAAACTATATAAAACATATAAAACTATTTTTTTTTTAGCTTTAGAATTCTTCCTTGTCTCAAATATTACTTTGGTCAATTCCTCCGATATTTTATCGGGAAATGCGTTTACTTTACAAGTGCCTCTATCTTGCATTGTTCGATTCATTTCTTTATTTAAAAGACTCAGAGGGTTCAAATCTCCATGTGATTCCACCATCGCAGGCAAATGACTTCTGGGCTGAAATTCTTTCTTCAATATGTGTGATATATTTCTAGGAACTCAGTTCCTTATCTTCAGGTCACTGCTCACCAGGCTTTCAGTGGAATGGTACTGAGTAGCCTATGGTTACTAAAATATTATGTCTAAGAGTTGTAATGTGCTCCTTAAATTATGATAGGAATTTGAAAGACTCCGTAGTGTTTTGATAACTTACCCTAATGCTTGAAGGACCCTCTGAAGTGAAATCTGATGTTGAAGATTATACTTAGGAGTGCTACTGTTGGAACAAGCGTTGCTGATTTCTAGGATGAGGAAAATAAAAAACTTTGTAACACCTGGAATATAAATGAATGTGTTTTATCAGGGTGATAAACTGGCATCCTTTTTGCCAGCACTTGTAGTTTGGTAAAATGGATCTGCTGTTTTTCAGGGAAAGAAAAATTCTTGGTAAGTTTAGGTTGAGTTGTTCTTTCTTGAATCTGGAAAACCTTGTTCCGATTTTTTTGATAGAAATTTTTTGCTTGTGGTTCTAATGCATCAGAAGCTGTCTTTAACTTATTTAAAGCTGTCCTTAACCTTCTTATTTAATAGATTTGAACTTCTGAATGTGGGTTTTCTTTCTGTGTGTATCTATACTTAAGGCTACTTAATGTTTTCAATGAAAAGCCTTTATTTTGAATGACTTGAGAAATCCCTTATGATAAAACTGAAAACATGACGTGTGGATCCTTTTTCCTGGGAACCTGTGGGGCCTTTCTTCTTCTGCTTTATTCTGGATTTTTAATTTTTATTTTTTTTTTAAACTTTAAAATACAGTAGTCATCTGTGGAGTGAATTTAAAAAAGGGTATACTTTCCTCTATTATCTTACTGACAGTAAACTTTGTGGCTGCTTCAGTGCATCTGTCAGGCATCTGTCATGCCCAGTCTAAGTGTTGCTGAGCTGGTTGTTACATATATGCATGACATATTTAGTGTAAACTAACAGGTGTTCATCAAGGAAAAGTGACTCTGTCCCAAATAAGATGCTGTTCTTCAGTGGCACAGCGGTTACGAGTAGCAATTTACAACTCCCTGGTTTGTGATAGTCTCTCTCCTGTGTCTTAGACTTGATAGGTAAACTGAGAATATAGGTTTTTACTACTCTATACCATAGGTTTTACTTGGCTAAAGGCAAAATAGCAAAGTCTTCTGGGGAATACTTAGAAAAATGCAGGCAGGCCTGTAAGTAAAACTGAAGCACCAGTGAGTAGCCCCGAACAGAAAATGTAGTGTGTGGGTTTTCACCCTGTGAGAGTCTGTCCAGATTTGAATTAATTAACAGGCTTATGAAAATTGCTGCCAGGTCATCCTTAGCCAGGTTTTTTGAAAGCCAGCTGCTGAAATCCCTGCGAAAGGTCTCTCTGCCTTTACTAGACTTCCTTAGCCCATTCTGCTTGAAACTCGCACGAGGTGACAATCTATTTATCCGATGTTGGAAGGAAGATCAGTGGGCATGGAGCTGTCAGTAAGCCTGGCTTCCCCAAGTTCCAAGCAAGTAACAATTTTATCCTCACACACTGTGAGGTCATTGCGGTGATGCGTTAAGGGCAGACAGATATTGTCCTTCTGGATTTGATTTGATTTGAAGGAGGTGACTGAAAATGTGCATGTGAGGAAGGCTGGAAACGAAACCCTGTCTAATGTCACTGAGTCAAGTCTCATCTGCATGACTCCTTGAAAAAAATAAATATGAGGGATTTTTCTAGCTTTTTATTTATTTATTTTTTAAAAAATTATTAGTACCTGGTCACTTAGTCAGTAAATTGTAGAAACCTTGTTTCCTGCCTCTATCTAAGTAATAGTGAAAGCATTGGCAAAGTAGTTTTTTGTTTTGGTTTGTGTTGTTTTCCCCTGATACCATTTGCATTCACGTTGTCTACTGAGAGTCTAAAATTCCTGGATTAAAAATGTATGTTCAGATTATTCTATTTTTTGAAACAAAGTTGTCTCTTCCTTTATCTACAAAATTACATTTTAAAAATCAACAAAGCTGCTGTAGGTCCTACTTCTACATTTAAGCAGGATTAAAAAATATATGAATTTAAATTTTTTCTGCTTGAATTTGACACCAAAGCCTAGTTGTTTTCTTTTATTTGGTGTGTGCGAAGCAACGTGGAAGTTTACAAGATGACAAGTGGTGCTTTCTTGTGGTTAGTACAGTAGATGAGAATTTTCAAAAGCCAATTCAATTTTAGGACTTTGTTATAGATGTCCAGTATAATTTTGGATGCAACTTAATGTTAAAAACAAGCATAATACAGTTGTACCTCTGAGCATTTATATTTGTTTATATTGTAAGATACGTATTGTTGGATGTCTTTCCGTGGGCCACTACAAATGATCATGGAATACCTCATGGCTGCTTTCTTCTCAACAATGTGGACTTCACAGGATCGTGGTCTACCTTGATATAATTTATTCTTGTTAGTACGTTGTATTCTCCATAGTAAATTGATGCCAGTATAGCAGTGTACTTGGGTATCTTTATTACATACAGAATTTCAGTCATTTTAGGTAGAATCAGTAGGAACAGTTGTCAGGTACTCAATCTACAAGAAATCAGTTTAAAAGGAATACTGGCAAATCTTTTAAGCCTGTAAACAGCTGCAGCTTTGAATGTTCCTGATGATTTTTAGGATAATCTGGCACTTTCATTCTAATACAAGTTCACTTAATAAAACAAAAACCGGTTGTGAGTATTCCTTTTAGGAAGAAAAACCATCTCTGAGCTAATTTGCCAAGTCCAGGAAAATGATTTGACAAGGCAGCAAACAAGCAGGTGTGGATACACTGCAAGTTTGACTTTGTACGGTGGTATAAAGGATATGGAGAGGTCATGGGAAATTTTTATTTTTTTTTTATTTTTTTTTTAAAAACATCCTTGACCTTGAAAGTGTGGAGCAAATCTATTTACAACACAGCAGAACTACAGGGGATCCTAGTCAGATATGCTTGGTTGTCAAAACTGTTTGAAGAAGCAGGGTGTTTGAGGGTTTTGGCTTTAGAGGCTCATATGAGTTATGGCAGCTGAACCTGTTTAAACAGGTGTAAAATCTTGGTAGTAACTTAGTTTTCCCCTAGATAGAGGAAAAATGTGAAGAGCAAGGAGAAAGGAAGCTGAGAAGATTCTGTTGTACGGCATATGCAAATGAAAGCAAAAAGGTCACCTCAGCTAACGCAAATAAAAATTGAACTGGACTTATTCTGTTCTTGGTTATGGAATAATTTAAATAATGTTCGCAGAGAAGTGGCAATTCAAAACATAGTTGTAGTTGTGCACACACCTAAATTTACCATGTATTGCTGATGGGAAGTAAAATGGCGTGCAAGGGTGTTTTAATCACAGCTTTGCACAGATAATATGCGTTTATTTGCTCAAACAACTTTGTCTCTAGTGATAACAAATTAGCTAAAATTTATTTGCTATTTCTAGTGTTTATATCTACAATAAAATCTACTGATAGTTCCATTAATAAAGGGGCTAGTTCTTAACATTGTCTAGCGCAAGCGTCCTCTTAGCAGGAAGGATTTTTGTTTAGTTGCTTTGGTTCATTTACAAAATTCAGCGTGCAATTTCAAAAGCAGCTGTTTTTATTATTCTCTGATCGTGATAATCTGCTCATGATTTGGAAGGAGGTTGGTGCATACGTTACTATACTAGGAAGTAATACAAAATACTAAATCGATAATCTGTGTATATAATATTTCAACACCTGCAATAATGCTAATTCCTGACGGGTGTGACTGTGTTACCTAAGCAGGTGTATTTTGAAGTGAGACGCTTCATATATTGTGGGTAATTTTATCTGAAAGTCCTGAGACGATTTTTGTGGTTCTCGTAACCATTTTATTGTATGGAAGTTAGATGTTTCTTGACGGAAACATCCACTGGTGATGTTATCATGACGATACATAATTCCCATCCCAATGTTTTGTGGCAAAACACGTTTTTTAGCCACACGGATTTCCTTCCGTCGTGTTGTAAGGCACTATGAGTGTTTCAAGTTCTGTATTATGTTCTGTGTTATTGTTAATATATGAGCAGTGCTGTCATCGTATCTTTTATAGCACCTGAAGCAAAACAAAACTGTTAGTTCATCATCCTTTTAGTAATGTCTACTGGCAAGCTAATGCAAAATTAATGACATGCAGTGTGTTATTTACTCAACTTGCAGCTTCTGACAGAGGATGTCTATTTTTATATATTACATCATCCCTGCTGCAAAACTCCTATGTCCATGGGGATTTACGGTTTTTCCGTTCCCTTTGGAAGGGCTCACGGTGATATAACTGGATTTGTAATTGGGATTAGATTTGGAAATTGAAAGAGAACCATTGACACTGTGCTTTTTTTTTCTGTAACTGATGTGTCAGTAATATTACTGAGGGGTTTTTTAGATAGATTTTTTTGCCACTAGGTCCTGTTTACAGCTTGTGGAGTTGCCAGTACTTTATGACCACATGTATGTGAAACTTCGGTTAATAACAGCGTAGATTTTCCAGAGTAGTGTAAGTTTGGTTTTTTTTTTGCTGTTACTGACTCGTGAAATGCTCTTTTATATTATGTAAAAGAATCCTTTTCAAATATGTAGGGTATAAAATTAAACATGGGGCTTGTCATCAAAGCAGAAGGTTGTTCGTGCAGCAGAAAAATGAATTTTTCATAACTGATTGTTGCGTAATCTAACTAAATACGCATCTTGAATTTCCACCGCTTAAACCTGATTAACGTTGAGGAAGATTAAAAAAACCAAACACATACCTGCATTCTTAAATATTTTTTTTTAAATAGGATATCCTCATTAGATTAAGGGTGTTCATTTAGAAACAAAGTTTGCATGTGAAGCCCATGTGGGGAAATGGAATCTTCCTGTTCTTTGTATATGTAGAATGCCAGTAGAGATCCTTTCAATACTGACATCTCTATACAGATAAACATCATGAGTGATAGTCCTAATGTGGACATTTGCCCACTAAAGCATGAAAGAAGCTGTCAGTTCATTTTTTTTTTCCCAAGCACCTGAGCCACTGTTACGTGAGCTGTGCTTGACATCGCGATTTAAAAGAAAAGCTTATTGGTATTTGGTGTCAATCTTTCCACAAAAGGTTCTGTTTCTGCGCACTTTTAATAGTGGTTTTGTATTTGATTGGAATAATTTCAAATTATCGTTTTGCTGAGTGAATTTTAAAGCTCTAAAAATTTAATAAAAATAGTAGTTTAAATACCCGGAGCAACTGAGGAAGTAGGTGTAGAATTGAAACATGGGAAAGATGGAATGTTCCAAGTTCCAGGAAGGCCAGCACCTCAACTCAAGAAGGACATTGAGGTGCTGGAGTGTGAGGGGTCGTCTAGAGCACAAGTCTTGTGAGGAGTTGCTGGGGGAACTGGGGTTGTTTAGTCTGGAGAAAAGGAGGCTGAGGGGACACCTTATTGCTTGCTACAACTACCTGAGAGGAGGTTCTAGCGAGGTGGGTGTCAGTCTCTTCTCCCAGGTGGCAAGCTATAGGATGAAGAAATGACCCCAAGTTGTGTCAGGGGAGGTTTAGTTTGGACATCAGGAAAAATTATTTCACAGAAAGGGTTGTGAAGCTCTGGAAACAGGCTGCCCAGGGAAGTGGTGGAGTCACCATCCTTGGAGGTACTTAAAAGACATGTAGATGTGGCACTGAGGGCTATGGTTTAGCAGTGTACTTGGCAGTGCTGGGTTAACAGCTGAACTCCAGTAATCTTAAAGGTCTTTTGCAACCTAAATAATTCTATGATTTTAAGTCCTGAAAATGAGTTTTTCTGTCATATGAGTACTAAGTATAGGGAGCTGGGCTTTAGTTTTGAGCTGTTAGCCTTAATTTTCTTTGAATTTTCAGATAGTAAAGTTTCAATATGTACCTAGAACAGCTGGCAGGTATTATGTGTATTGTTGATGTGGCTGGCATAAAAAAACTACTCTCTGTTTTGCATAATTTGTATATACGTGTCTGTGTATGCCTATGCTAAAATGGAAAATGTTTTGTTGTTCCTTCCACTTCACTAAATTATATTCTCTATAATACTCTTGAATGTTGTAATTTGTTGAATATAAAGGCCTGCAGCTAACTGGTTTTAAAAGTCTGCACATGATCCATGGCGCACAAGAGATCAGTTTAAAAAGTAAGCGCGCTGACAGCTTTTCCAGTCGTAACCTTGGAATACAAAGCAGTGTAGAATCAAATTACTGGGGAGACTCGATCTAGTATGTGCACTTCTACCTAATTTTATTTAGCGCTTCTACATCTAGGTAACTGATCTGGTAATTGCAAGGAAAAAAAAAACGTAGCGTTAAATTCGCAAAATGGGACAGCCATCCGTTGACTACTCGATTTATTTGATTAGGGAAGAAAAAAAGGGAAAGGACGTTTTTTTGAATTTTCTGTTAGAGTCTCTTTATATGAAGCATATAATGTTGTGTTTTGACTTTTTATTTATTTTTTCTGTCAAAAACCAGTTTGGCTCATTTTGCTTGCAAGTTACTTTTAAAAGTAAGAGCTTCATTGTGATTATTTCTGATAAAAGTGAAAGGTCTGGTGATTTCTGTCCAGTTGCTAGAGCCAGGGCACAATGCTCTCAAGATATATTAGTACACGGTGCCTTACACAAGGGAGGATGTCATGAGGAGAGAGTTCTCCAAAAGGAAAATGATCTTATGCTGGTAAACAGTTTTTAGCGTTGCTTTTAATTGGGAGCCCCTAGAGCAGGCTCTTTGGAGAGTCTCCTTGTGTAGAACTGTGGCTGGAGACAAAAACAAAAGTTGTTTCCTTCCAACAGGTAATTGAAGTGAATGAAAATCCTTTGTAATAGCAACCAACGCTTTCAGAGTGAAACACCCTCAAAATACGAGATAAGTAGGGAGTAACCCCAGGATAAAATATAAATATTCAAGAGGATGGGCAGAAAGGACTCAACATCACATATGGCAGTAAAAATGACGCACAATTCCCAACGTTATTTGGGGAATCTGGAAACCTAACAGCAGACTGGAGGTTTTCTACTAGTCCCGTTTATGTCTGCACCTTGAACATAGTGATGAGAATTCCAGATTCTCCCTTAAAGCTTCTAAGTGAGTTCGAGGAAAACTGTTAGAAAGCGTATCATATTTACTCGAAGCAAAAATACTGCCCTTCCACTACTGCCAAAATCTCCTCATGAATAAACAAACACCAAGAAAAACCCAGCTAGAATTTAAGAGATGATTGGAAAAATTTGGGGTTTGTTTGTTTTTAATCCATTAATATTTTATACCGAAACATTCAATAATTGTTCCCCTGCCTTGAGTGGTCTCAGATAAGTTCAATTCTGTGCCAGAACAATCATCCTTGCAACTGAAACATGTCAGCATGTTTCAGGTAACAGGATTAGGTGAAGCTGGTAAAAAACTTAACAGTTTAGAATTTGAACAGTTCAGTGACCTCAGAAAAATCCCTGAGTTTCATTCTTACCTTTTAACAGTGGAGCAGCAGGGAGACACATCAAAGAGGTGTGAAGTTATCCAACTTCCATAAAGTTTCTTGCATCACTCTACAGTGAAGAACAAGAAATTTTAGGGATGCCCTCACGCAAGTGAAGAACTAATTCCTGGATTCCTGCTGTGGAATTGATGTGGACACAGTGAAATGTGGAGGGATTTTTGGAGAGCGTTTCTTTTGTCTTGTTTTTCTTCCAAGACAGTAAAGCAATTTGTATCACAGTAGTGAACCTCATCCCCAGCAGGTGTGGATGTCCAGGTATTGTTTAGATCTGGTAAAGAGGCCTTACTAGTCCTATTTGCCCAATATTGTAATTCTTGACCTTAAAAGAACATTGGCTTTTTTTGCTTTCGTGCTTTGCTTTTTTTCACAGTTTAAAAGCAGAAATCACATTCTCTTGTTCTCTGATTTAATTAACACGTTATCTTAAAATCTTGTCCTTACACCAAAGTGAGAAAATTTTAGCAACATCAGGAAAAACTTCATCTCTCCTGATAGTTGCCTTTTTTCCATCCCTGAGGTACTGAAATAGTTAAGGAAACCAAACTAATCTTTGTCCACTCTGCGAACTGAAGCCATTAATATATAAAATTTTGGTGTTTGATTTTTAACATTTAATAATGTTATTACATACTTTTAAAGCCATGTTATATGCATTCGGCTTTAGGCTTGTGTAAGTAATAATCCTTTGCTTTGTGTAAAAACTGCAGGTAAATCAGTTAAACATCACAGAAAGGGACTTCACAAGCACACATGCTAAATATGATTTTGATCTTGCAAGCAGAGTTTACTAAGTAAGACCTAAGTGTAGCAGGAAAAAAAGAGATATGTTGAACTTTAACAAAAAAAAATAGAAAAATAAATAAATGTATTCTTAGATTTAAAGCATAAATAAATGTGGAGTCCAGAGGAAAGTTTGTGTGCTGGGTTACTTTGATGAGCCTTTGCTCAAGTGAGTTGTGTAAGCTAAATTAGGTACTCTGGAAATGGGACATCTCGTGGTATTTGTGATGAATATCCATCAGTTGCAGCTTTTCTTCATGTCTGTTCTAACGTAATTGTCGCATGTAAGAGAATTTGATGGCGAGTATTTTAAATGAATAGTTTAACTTGCTCTCCTTTTAAGCTGGATGGCTTGCAAACAAAGTTGTGCCCAGGAGGTGACAAATGAGTCTGCCATCAAAGGGAGGATTGGCAGTTTATGGCATGTCCACCCAGCTGAGGCACCAGCCTGGCTGCTCTGGGCTCGTCGTTAAAGATCCGGATTATAGATTGATCTGCAGCAGCAGCAGCTCAACAGAAGGTCATTTGTTCAACTGGTCTTTAAGTAAGTGTGTTATTAAAACAACACACGTCACTCCATTATTATTGTTGCTTTGGTGTTGCTCATGGGGTGGTGAACATGGTCACGATGATGTTAATTACACGTAATAATAAAAAACCTAAATTAACAAATACTATTACTTTATCCGTATGTTTTGGCCAAAGTGGTATTTTAGTCCTAGAAACAAACCTCGGAGGACATATTTGATAGATTTCCTTTATTCAACAGCTTTATTTAAAGTTCTCAAAGTTCTCAAGAAAACGCACATAGGACAGGTGTGCCTGGACCATCCTATGTCTGCGTTACGCTGATAAACAGGAACTAGCTTGCGTGAAACTGGGGCATATGGCCAGAGATTTAAATTACTGCAGTAAATTTGTGTAAATACATTAGAATAAATTTTCCATATTGTAAGGGACTTGTAAATGTATTGTAGCATTTGGAGTGAATTATTCTTCTGGGTTTTTGAGTGTTTTCAGTTGGTGTTTTTAAATCTGCTGGGAGCATCAGGTTGTTCTTTAGCAGCCCCTCTCGTAAGGCTGGCGGGAGGGAGTGAACATCAGCGTTATGAAATTCAGAAGCATGCTCTTGGGAGCTTAACTGTTTTGTGTCCAATAGTCCTGGGTTTAAAATTAAGTTTTAAACCCCCATTTCTTTCCAAGTGAGAAGGGCAGGGAGAAATGAAGATACCGCTGCCTTATTTTCCTTAAAGTGATGTACTGCATTCTTGTACTCCTCCATTTAACTGTCTGTATTCCACCTACACAACTGTGTGATAGCTGTATAATAGTTGATTCACTTGTGAATGTTTTTTTTTGGGACATATAGAGTGATTATGGGTTTTTTTGCCTTATTCCTTGGTCTTTTTTTTTCGGTTTCTGTGACTTCCTCTTCCCTGGTTTTACAACTGTAAGGGTCATAAAGTGGCAGTAAATTTCTGTTGTCTTTTGCCTCAATTTTTGAACATGAAGGTAATGCTGCTCTCCGTTGTGTTTTAAGGGAAGGGGAAAATGTGCTGGTAACTTCAGGTTCTGAGGTACTTCAGTAAAAAGAATGGTTTCCATGTATGTAATCTGTGTAAAAAATGAAGTACTCCTGTAAATAGTTGTGAGTTGACTGCTTGAAGTTGAAGATTTGAGGTCATCTGTTGTTGCAGCATTTGTCATTAACCTAAAAAGGTTTAATACTCCAAGCATTGTTGACACTGCTCAGGAGAATAATATCCCTGTGAGATTATGTTCTAGAACGCAAAATAGTTGAGAGACATTACAGTCAGATGGTGCCTACAGCTGAGATCTCTACCAGGTTTTGCATTTAATTCAGATCTACTGTTTATGAATCCTGTGGGTAGCCCAAGGATGTCCTAACGTTCATAGTTACTTTTGAAAGTGCTTTTTTTTTAATATTCTTTTCTGTGACACGTAGAGAGATGCCAGCTTTCTTACTAAATACAGTATTTTGAAAGCAGCTGGGGATAGCCCATCATGTCCAATTATTGCACATCAGGTTTGCTATGATCTCATTTTAATTGCTTAAAAGCATTTGCAAAAACGTCTTGCTTTTTTCAGACTTTTAAGTCTGAGCAAGGAGTTCTTACATGGGTTTTGAAATACACACAAGCGCAAAGTTGCAGTTAGATATCCTCAAAACTATCGATACTTGTTTATGATAGAAACTTTCCAGGATATATTGTTCTGGTGTCTTACACTGATTTATGTTTCATTCATTCTTCCTTGAAACATGAAACAATTCACTGAATTTCTGCTTTAAGTATTTGGTTTTTAATAAAATGTAATTTATTTATCATTATTTTCTGAGCTGATAGTGGTCAGTACATATGATTACACTGACCACTGGACCTGGAAAGTGGTGGCGGTTGAGGAGGAAGGAATGGAGAAATGGAGTCAACTATTTATTTCTTGAAATTATTTTGAGTTTCAAATTGCTTGTGAGTGGTGTTTTCTTCACCTAATTACATAAATATGAATTTTCCCATTTTGAATATAAAGAGGCTTTTTTCTACTTCAGAAACCACTGAGTTTTCATCAGTCTGCGCAGGAACATCAAATAGACTTTGATAAGTTGATTTAAATTAACGGAACTTCGTTTGTTCCTGACACGAGCGTAGAACACCATGGTCCAATTCTGCTCGTGGTGTTAACCACAAGGCCACTGAATCAGACTCAAGAGGATTTGAATTGCTTTGTCACAAGCAATATTTTTAAGTTTTGTGTTAGAGCGAGTTTGCCTAAGCTTGCTAGAATTAACAACTTCTGCTATTTCTGGTCAGCACTCCATCAGAAAATTGATTGCTCTCAGCATTAGACTATTTTACAAGGCTTAAGCATAAATTAATATCTTTACATCATCTGTTAATTGCACTGGCACATTGAAGAGACTTAAAAATTCCAAACTGATTTTCGTAATTCAATCACTTAAAGAACAACTTACCTTTTAGCATATACTAGAAGACCCAGGGCACCAGTATCATTAAACTCTCATAAATGTAAATATATTCGATTTTTAAAATGTGCTGTGTATGAAATGATGTCCTTAGGATAACTGCAAAAAATAGATGAGAGATTTCAGGATCTTTTCTTGCTTTCTTAGAATGTATTCCCACTAATTCTTACAGCCTCGCGTATTAGCAGTCGTTATCAGTACCGAAAGAAATCACTGTGTAACAAACTAAAATCATTATCAGTGGACGTGTCATTGTGGTGGAAGGCAGCTGCAGGTTGTATCACATAGTATTCTATAGTGATTTTTTTCCCCCATGCATTTATGCCTGTGTAACAACTGTAAAGTCTTTTTTTTTTCTTCCTATTTTCTTGTTCAAAAAAGTAACTTTGAAGTTACTTTAAGCCCAGATGGTCTCTGATTTTAAAGAATGTGTTGTAGAGAACTGTACTAAAGTTGAAGCCTAGTGGAAGAGTGGCATGTTCCTGTCTGCCCTGGCTTGGCCTGCCCTGTGTCGAGTGGTGCCAACTTGTGACGCTTAAGATGGGTGTCGTATAGGGCTGACAATTAGTTTATTCCTTGAGCATCTTCCCTGTCGCATTTCAGCTCCTCTGCAGTAGAATGTTGCTAGTAGAACACGAGAAGTGGTGTGGTGTAAATGGGAGTGACTGGGGACAATTCTGAGTTTCAGATACATCTGCAGTCAGAGAGGAGAGCTGCGTAAAACCACGTGTATGTCAGTCACTTCCAGACCTGGCATCTCCTTTTGTTTTTAGTGAAATTTGTGTATATTTAGGTGGGCAAGGAGAAGCAGGTGCTATATTCAGAAAGACTTTAAAGGACATGTTAAAGGGTTTTGGGCGACGCTTACCTGCCACAGCCCCTGGGTATCTGTGGCCTATGCTGCTGAAAATCTGAGCGAGCCTGTCAAGTGCACTGTTTATAAATACTTGATAACAATGTTTACAGCTCTGCAGCAGCACTCTTTTGGGTGGGGGAGAAAGGGAGGTGATGTCAAACCCTCTGCTTTATCCTCATCTTCATGAAAAGTCGTGTTCAGTCCAGGATTTGGCGAGGTAAACGTGGGTCCTTATTCCCACCCTGACTTCAGGGCTATTCTTAGGAGCCAGCGGCGAATGGATCCCTCCCCTCTGGGGCTGCCTTGATCTTCAGGGGCCGATACCAGATCCCAGGCAAGAGCTTGCTGTTTTATCTGCGTTGTCCATCTCTACCTTAATGAGTGAAATAGTTAAGTATCCGAGGGGGGCGAGCCTCAAGGAATGTGTCTTCCATTTGACTTGAATCTTTCGGTGGATAAAGGGAGAGGGAGGGAGAGAGAGAGAGAGAGAGAGAAATCCACTTACATCACTCGAACTGCATTGAGTGTGTGCCTGTGTGCAGGTTAAGAGACAGACTACAGTGTCTTTGCTTTCTGCAGGAAGCAGCAATGCCGTTTGTATCCTAAGAGGAATTTTTTATTTAGAAAAGGAAGCATTCTTTCTACCCAGGAAATGGCTTTCCTTGTGCGTTGCTATGCCAACTGCCTGCAGCCATGGTCTTCCAAAGTAAGCACAATAACGTAATTATATCGGCGTATTGCATTCAGACTCATGATTCTCTGGGTTTTCGTGTGTGTAACTGTGTTGTATTTTTGTCGCTGGCTCTTTGGGCGGTAGGCGCGCTTGTCTTGATCGCGAGGAACAGGCATCATTAAATTAAATGTCCATCAATGTCACGCTGCTGAGATTAATTGTGCAAACTTGGTTAGCTGAGTGGAACAGAGATCGCCGGTCACTACTCTGGCAGCATCATTAGCAGCCAGGGGAGGAGGTCCCTATTCCCATGCTCTGCCCTGATTTTGGAGGAGTGGAGGGTAGTGGTGGAGGGAGGGGGAGGCTGCGTGTGTGAGTGTGTGTGTGATTGCAAATGAAACAGGAGTATTAACAATGCTTGGCTGAATGCTGGAGGCTGGTTCCTGCACCCTGACTAATATAATACTGTATTAAGCCTTTTTGAGGGAGTCTGTGTGCAGTCAGCCATTTTAGCTTTTTTCCTCCTTTTTCTTTTCCTCCCATTCCTCAGGCTGAGGGCATGGTTTTGTTCCCCTGGATGAATGCTGGATATGTAGGGTTTCATCGGGCTCTGTACGTCCTGACATGCTTAGACTTTCAGCGTTACAAAAATGGAGACGAACGCCGTCGTTTGGATTGCTGCTCTGCACTACAAGTGTGAGGGGGGTTTTGAGCTTACCAGTAGTGACACTTTTAGCTCCAGCTTGGTTTCCCCCCCTCCTCCTCTTTTTCATTTAATGCTGTAGAGGGTGACTTGCCATCCATAAGAAATTGGTACATGATGTGTAAATTCAGTTCGGCTTATGTTTCTTCATTATGAAACCACTTGCAATCCCAGCTAACCATGGAGTTATGGGCCAGCAGGAGAAACACTCAGTAAGTATTGCAGATTCTGTTTGTTCTATCAATAACCTGTCACGGGCAAACTGCGTGGAGATGGAAACTGCTTGTCGTCCTGCTTACGGGCTTTCCTGCTTGTGAATTTAATAGTGGGTTTTGAGAGAAAGCTGTACCTGACTGAGGTAGCATTAGAGTCGGTGGCTGTATTTAAGATTGTTTTTAGCTTAGAAAAGGGCAACTCTGGATGTTCTTTTTGAATGTTAAAAATGTACTGAAAAAATACTGACGTACTTTCATGGGGCGTGAAGCTGCGAGCATTCAGTTAAAATCGTTACACGTTTGTTAAAACTTTGAGGACATATTGAAGCTTTATAACAAGTGATGTAATTGTGGGTGATGGTAATGGATTTATTCTGTCTAGTGTATGGTACTAGTGTACTGTTGCCTTGTAGCATGGCGTTCAACATCTGTGATACACTTATGCTGAAAATGCAGAAACTGTTAGTAAAACAGGGAACGAACAAAAGGCGTAAGTACTGATGCTTTCTAATTGATCCCATGAGTCAGCTACACCTTTGTCATCCTTTAATCCCATAGGCTGCCAGTGTTTATTGTTTGGGAAAAATGCATTCATAAGCAGAAGAGCAAACATTATTTAACAAGGCCTCAGGTGTCAGAAATTAGAAAATTGGATTTTATGTGATAAAAAGATTGTAGAAGTATAGATTCTTATTGCTCGGTTAACAGGTTTACATCTTCATGCTAGATTTTATATGGCCTATATAAATTTCAATCTTACAATTTGTTCCATGAAGAGATATTTTTATATATGTTCTGTGCATACTGTCTGTGTTAGAATGTGCATGGGATGTGTACACTATGTTCAGCATATACGGGTAAGAATCATAAATATTGGGAAGATTTGATAGTAGGAACTTTTTAAAGGAGGAATATTTTCTTCAGAAATTCAGTTTTGATTGTATAGAAATAAGGAAACCCATCTGGAAACATTGCAGAATGTGTCTAGTGGATTTTTCTTATGCCTGTAGCAGGCATATCACAGTTTCTTGTTGTAGATTGTTTTGCTCCTTTCCCTTCTTCTTAATCACATTCTAAGTATAAAGGAGTTCATGTTACCAAATCATTTGGTGTTCATTAAATATTTAGAACTGAATCTAAAAAAGAAAAAATCTCCTTTCCTCCTGAAACTCAAGTGCTGAAGAAGCTGAAATAGGAATAGAATACTTTAAATTTGCAAAGAGCAATAAAATGAGAATGCTGCGTGTGTATTGGTTTTTCCTGCTCTCTCTACTCTCCAAAGAACATTGATGTAAAGTTCTAGATTGATTCTAGCAACACAGTAAAGTCTAACTGATTGAAAATAATTGCTTATAGATAAAGAGAAAAATTAACCTGGCATTTTAGAGACTATGTTACAAGCTCTGTCGTATTTTAGTTGTATTACTTGGAGTTAATTAGATCACGGAGATGAATTGCATTCTCTGCACCAGAAATGTAGGAACAGTAAAAGGTCAGGCAGGTATTGCTTTACAAGAAAATGAGTTTACCTTAAGAAATGTCCACATATATGTGATAGGAAAGAAAATGGACTTTGCCATAGAGCTGGCATGCGATTGAAGGTTTTGCATGAACAAAAGACACAGAAGTTCCCACAGAAGTTTTAAATGAGTCTGGTAGGACACAGTGTATGCCAGCGGAAATCACCACTCTGGCAATGAAACGTTCCATACTTGTTCTCCAGGTAGAGATTATTTCGGTTGAACCGAAAGATGTGAATTCTTGGTAGAGAGGGAAGGCATGATTTAAATTTCAAGGTATACAGACTTCATCTTGCCTTGCCTAAAAAAAAACCTAAAAAACCCAAACAACTTACTGAATTAATCATTTTGGTGATGTAACTCATGTTAGTGTGATTCCAGAGTCTTAAAACTTATCAATGTAAGTTAATTTGATCTTGTTTCAAGGAGAAGAGCCTCAATTTCTCCTGTGACACCCCTGCCTAGACTCTCACAGCTTGGTTTGCTGCGACAATCTGGAATTGAATGCAAAAATCTCCTGTGGAAGGTTTCGCAAAATTCTGTGAATTAATTTTAGTTAATGCTGCTAAATCTTAATTTCACGGTAGTTTAGTTTGGGAATGAGGGATATTGTTTAAATTTACAGTTCTGTGATAGTGGTATTCAGGCTGACCATTATGGTGAAAATGGAGAGAGCAAAAGAGAAAAAACGTGTTGCATTTTTTTTAGATTATTTTAGTTTAAGAAGTGAGATCATCAGCATCGGTCAAGTGTACTGGTCCCACATGCCTCGTATTTCGCAAACAGGAGGAGTTTGAAGCAGTGCTACACACACCTATCTGAAGATGGTATTGATCTCTGGGTCATGTTCCTTGATACACAACTGTTGTCATCTACTGAACAGGGAGTAGAAGTATAGTCCAGGTGAAAGAAGGCAGAGGAAAAAAATGCTGGGTTGTTGCATAAGTAGTTCTGCTTGGTTCTTCTATTTAATGTCCTTAGTCAGATTTCATGTATTTCACTAAGTTCATTCTATTTGGTTGTGTCCTTGCTGATTTTAAGAGTCCTCTCAGCTAGGTTTGTGGTGCTTTCATTATCACATTCCTAAACTCAAGTGTTAGGAGCATGAAAAGTCTTGCTTTGTGGATGTTGAAATGACGGTCTCTTGAAAAGCTTCGCACATTGCATCTTATACCTGCTTTATTATTTGAAAAAAATGAGATGGTGATATTTGAAAAAAATGAGATGATATTATTTGAAAAAAGTGAGATGAAGGTCTGTGGATTTTTAAGGTGTTTGTTACTACAATGTTCACGTGACTCCTTGAAGTAGTGCGAGGTCAGGGAGGGGCATTAGCTTCATTTTTTTTCTGGTAGCTCTGCTGAAGCAAATCTTTGGCAAAAAGGGTGGAATTTTGAGAACTTAAGATGCTGGTTCCTCAGCATATATCTAGTAAGTATGAATTTTATTTGATTTTTCTGTGTATGGGCACAGTCCAGGCACCCACGTCCTAACGATCATCTGGAAGGTTGATTTTAAGTGACTCGCCTGGCATCCTCCCAGAGATCTGTGGTAGAGGCTGGCTAAATTCCTGTTCTCCAGGACAACACTTAACTGCAGATTTTCTCAAAAGCTTATAAATGGCCTAATTGGGGTTGTTTCATAGGAATGACAGTGAACACGTTAGTGACCTGTAGAGATGGCAATGACAGCATCCTTGGCGCACAGGAGATGTCCTGCCATCTTTCTGTTACCGTTTCAAAGCCTGGGGATTGCACAACGTGTTTAAAAGAGAAGGGAGAGGAAAAGAAAAAAAAAAAAAAAGAAAGAAAACCACACCAAAAAAGCCACCATTTAGATGCATATTGTGTTTATGTGCACAAAATGGCTTTCTATACCTTTTTAAGAAGTAGTTGAATTTTTTTCAGGCCAACAGGGATAATTTGCTTAGAAGATCTCAAGACAAGACATTTGTTTAGCCAGTTTATGAAGTAGGAAAAGTTCTCATGAGAATTGGGAAGCTAACACAATCAACATTGCTGGTTCCATTGCTCATGTTCCAAAGTGGCCACATCTAGCGGTGGTGGTGGAGTGCTTGCGAAGAGATATTTATGATGGTGCACACCGAAATGTGGCATTTATAGTCACAATACAGTTGTGAACTCAAAAAGAAAAGTCAGCTTCTTCCAAAATGCTATTTTGAGACCAACAGACTACTAGTGTTTATCATTGCTAAGTTGTAGACGCTCCTGCCTGATCTCCAGGCATGCTGAAAATCCAGCTGAATGGAGAGCTGCTTATACTCAAGAATTGAACAAAAAAAACCCCAAACAGCAAATCGCCACCACCAAAAAACCCAAACAATAAATATCAAAAGGAGCCCCCAAAGTCCAAACCAAGCAACCGAAAAGCCAAGCGTCAAAAGATTTTTGTCTGGCTGAAATAAATACAAGATTTTCAGGATTTCAGGATTATTTTATTGAAGTCTGATTTTTGATATCATAGTTGCAACAGCAGCTCTACAAGATGGTTATTTTCACTTACTATTATTGATGCATTTCTGCTAGCCGCCTCTAAATTTAAAAATTAATAGAAACAATACTGCTAGAAAGAAAAAACCCACAACTCAATAGTAGGATATTTCAGGAGCTCATGCAGGTGAGGGTAATACCGAAGCAGTGTTTCCAGTATTCTTTTATTGCCAATGGATGAGAATTGCTACTGACTGGGAAGACCCTATGTGATAAGTACAGTCAATGTTAAGGATTTGAGAAGAACGAAATACGAATGTCTCACGATTTACCCTTGACCAAAGCACCTTGTACCTGCCACATTTAATTTTCAATATTCTATTTGAAAGAGTCTGGTAGCAATCGTGTGAGAGAAGCGTGGGACGACCTCTTGCAGGCTTTTTAGAATTCTAACCTCTGCATGCTTAATCTGTCATCTCTTACTGAAACGTAACTGGCACTCCTATGATCTCGCACTACCCGATGGTTGGTGGTTCTTCCAGTTTTGTCAGCTTGCCAGTTGCCTCCTTTGCTGTTCATTTTGATATGGTGATGATTCAGCTGAGAACTATAGGAAGAATAAACTGCGCTGAAGGGGTCTCCGCTCTGTGGGCTGCTTGTGAAAGCTGATCCCATGCCCAGGAGCTGGAGTTTGTAGGAGTGTTTGTTATTCCTTCCTAAAGCCGTGTTTGTATGGAAGGGCGGGTGAAGGACAACAGATTGCAATGCTTTGGGGTTGATGCTGAAGGTAAATAGCCTTATGTTAACATAGCACCTGACCCAAATAGTGAGGCTGCCTAGTCACTAGTACATCTGAAAAATAGGGATGGTGATGAGCCTTTTTCTTTTTCCTTTTTTTTTTTTTTTTGTATCACAGCCAATTGCATTTGGTGAAATAGCTGGAGGACAGGATGAGATTTTGTGTAGGTGGTGTTTCTATTTTGCACTTGTGATGCTGGACTTGGCTGTTAGACTAGTGCAGTGTGGTAATGTGCCAGAATGTGGGTCCAGCCTTTGACCAAAAAGCTTCATCATCTTTTGAGTTGCTCTGACTGCAAATGAGAAACTTGCTACCATGAACCTGCTTCTTGGTATTTAGCTAACCTGGTGTTCGCTACTTGGCCTAAACTTTAAGCTGGTGAAAAAAGCTTCAGTCTTTTTGGATTCCGTGGTCTCTGTTGCAAATACTGGAGCACAAAATCGCAGCATGTTTAGTTCCCTTTTTGTGAAAAGTGAAAGAGAATTTTCTTAAATGGGGAGTAGCCTACTGAATCTCACAGCTTGGACTAACTAGTTTTCTAGCCTTTCCCGGTTCTGTGTTGTTGGCAGTCGAGCCGATGTCTCCTGTAAAATGCCATTCCTATGAAAGCCTGTCTGGAGTGTCTTAAAAAGGTATTAAATAATTTGATCTGCTACAAATTTCAGTAGTTCCTGTGCTCTGTGGTCTCTGTGCTGGGTAGTGGATGAGAGTGTGAGTGCCCTTCCTTTAGTTCAGAGGAGCTTTCTGAGTTCTCTTTACATGTGTTCTGAGTTCTAGTTTAGTACCTACTGGAAACAACAGAAAGCTCTCAGCTATTTGACAAAATGTGAAGATATCGCCTTGAATGTGAAGGTGGTTGTGACTCTACACTCAAATATATGCATTTCTCTGTGGCATTTGCAGCTTGTAATGGAGATGATGCTTCTCCTTTGGATTGGCAATATGAAAACTGGTTTAACACCAGCCTTCTCTTTCAGCTCCAGCTTCTTGACTTCAATCAAGAACCAGTTGCTTTTCAAAATAAGAGGAGAAACAGCCTCATGAGTCAAGATGCAAAGAAGTGCAAAGTATTACATTTTTATAGCTGCATTTTGTATCGGTTAATAATCTGACAAATGCTGTGACCGTGGTAAAATGAAGCTTTGTAGCTTTCTACCTGTTGTAGAGAACTTATTTCAGCTGCCTCAGAGTTGACTGGTAACCAACTGGCAATGTTTGGTAGCGGTAATGTATCCTCTTGGTATTGCAGTTCCCTGATCTTTGGAGGTGTAGGGACAGCCAGGAACCACGTTGTAAACCCAGGGGTCAAGATTCCTCAACTTGTGGTTTAATTCAGTCTATAAATATTGCCTCATTTTATCCGACTGCAGCCTTTCAGCTTGCTTGCTTAAGAGCGTAGCTGCTGTGCGCTGGGTCAGTTGGACACACAGACTGGGTAGGATTTATGAGTTTATAGCTTGACTACAAACCGTGACATTGCAAGTAAGAAAAATGGATTAAAGCACTTTCCTCCTCCCTCCCCTCTGAAGAATGATTAAATAAAAATGACGTCGTTTTATTTGGTAGGTTCTGCCGCCTTTGTGTGTTTAGTCATGTTGGCTCGCTTTAGAGTTAAAAATAGACTTTAACTTTTCTGTGCTGCTGTTATTCCTGCAGAGCCAGGAGAATGGGAGCTGGATTGTGCTGTTAGGACTCCATCCATAGCATTGTCTCCTCAATGCCTGTCCGCTGCTGTGCGCCTGCCCACCTACCCAATGCTGTAGCAGTTGCGTGACTTCAGGCAGGTCGTAACGTTGCGGTGATTTGAAAGGGAACGGTAACGCCTGAAAAAGAGAATACGGCTGTAGAACGGGACCATGAATTTTAATTTTGGTAATGGGGTCAATGGCATGAAAATGGACGTTGTACATGAGAACTGGATGTATTTGGTTGTGGCTGAAAAAAAAATCCTTTCTAGACTTTGAGAAGTCTAAACTGAATGGTGGGAATTATTTCTTAGTTAGTTCAGCAAACCTAGACTACAGCTACCAGCCCTGTTCTCATTTTAGCCCAACTACATTTTTTTTCTTTGTGCTCTTGATTTTATTTTTTTTTTTCTTACATGTAAGCAGCTAAAAGTTCTTCAAAACTTGCATTGTACACTCAGCTTCTGCTGCTTCACTGATCAAGGTACAGCTTGACCTCTAAATCTTAATGTATTCCTGATAATGAGCTAGGGGGAAAAAAAAAAAAATCTTCCAAATACTTGGCAGGCAGTAGCTCTTTCCTCTTCTGGATTGCTCAGGAAAGAGCCAGATGTCAGATTTGGATCTGTCTCCCCAGCACGCTTGCCTTTTCAATTTTGACCCACATCACCAGTGGATTTTTAGCTAGATTTTTTGACCTTTGAATAAGAAGCTGACTATAGGTGGCTTTTGTTTGAAACATCCATAAATAATGTGGAAGGATCTTTTTTTTCTGTTGTCCTCACTTTTAAGGAATGACAAGGAAAATGAAAATGAATGAATTCACGGATTTTGGAGCTTTTGTGAAGTGTCCTAGTTAAATAATTAACTTCACGTCTGGAAATGGTGGTCCACTGAATTTTTTTAAGGCAAGAGAGAAGACTTGTACTAATTCTTTTAACAGTGAAACTGTTCACAGATGTAAACTAAAATGAAAACAGTGTTGGTTTCTGTTAATAGCTGTAGAAGTCTGTATGCTAGGTGTATCTGTCCTTGCCCGTTTACTCCTGACTTCTGCAAACATTTTCTGTGGTCTGACCCTAGGAGTTTCTGTCCTGGTCAGTCTTGCTTGTTTCTAAAACAGGAGATTCATTTAAGCTAATTAGTTTTTTATTATTGTTTTTTTTTTTTTAGTTTTGTGAGAAGATGAGAGATTTCTTGCACTTCAAAGTATTTTGTGCATTTGTGTTTAGCAAAGAGTTACCAAGGTTCCTGCGTGCAACTAAATATTCTTAAATAAATGGGTACAAAATCACAGTTTCACAAACAGTGGCGCATGTCAGCAGTCATATCCAGCAAATCTCGTTATCTACCTCTTTCCTGTTGAAGGAAGAGATTGTTTAGACAGTCAAATGTCCCTCCTACACCTGCCACTTCCATTAGTATTGTGCATTACTATTCCTTCTTTGATGATGGTACCCAGGGAAAACTCAACTTAGGAATTCCTGCGTTAGAGTAATATGGTTTTGTTTTCAGTGGAAGGTCAATATTCCAGCTGGGGTTTTATTCAGTTAAGCACGCAGAGATAGTGTGTTTAATGTAGAAAATGGTTAAAATATCTACCACTTTTATGAAAGAAAGTAACATTCTTCATCTCTTGCACTGTGGGGGGTTATAGCAATGACCGTTCTAGCACTGCCATAAATCAGCAGTTCAAATTTGACTCTCGAATTTTCTGGTTATTGCAAGGTGACCTAGTGCAGTAGGTGATGTACACCCACTCGTCTTGGGTCTCTCTAACTTGTCTTCTGGTATGTAGGAGAAAAAACAGATGAACTTCACTAATTGTATTTGTAGAACTGGCTTCGGTTACTGGTCCTAGTATTTCCAGCTGATTTCTGTGCTGCTTACTTTTTTTTCTGCAGCTTGACAATCTCTAATTTAAAATCTCTTTTTAAATAGGCACCATGAAAATATTTCCTGGTGTCAGTAGAATATCTACGTTGCTGCATGAATGATGTTTTTTAGTATGCTGTTGACCTGAGACAGGAATATCGGGGACGATTTAAAAACTGTGTGCACACCTGCACAGACACAAAGAGATAAATTTCTGGAAGTCACATCTGAATGTCAGCATTTTAAGCAGAATAACATGATGCTTCAATTCAATTGACTGTGTTTCCTTGCTTTAAAGCAGCCTTGATTTTTAGCAGGCACCATGCAGGGCTTTCTTATTTTGCTTCATCGTTGAAGGAAGTTGGGAAATCATTACCTTGTGAATAGATTATTGCGGACATCTGGAAAAGTTAAGTGATTTTATTTTATGTTTTTTTTTAAAAAAGGCTAATTGAACTCAGCATTTGATGTTACAGTTTTAATAACGGACACTTAGACTACAACGAAAAGCTCTGCAGGTTGTTTGAAAATTCAGTGGAAATATTGTTAGTGTGAGAGGTGGTTCTGTGCTGATTTGTGTAAATTGAAATGGCTCTGCACACTTATTGCTTCGTGGTGCTCCAGAATTTAGGGAACCTCTTTGCACTTGCCTGAAGACTCTTTGATGAAAAGAAGAAAAATCATCCTTTTACCTTTTCCTTTCCTATGATCACAGGCAGCACACACAAGTAGGTCTTTTGCCCAAACTGGTAAATATCCGTAGTAGTTCAAAGAAGTCAGAATCCTGTTCTGTGTGACAAAATAGAAACTCCAGAGTTACTAAGAATGCATGATCTCTTACAGTTTTAAGTGTTTGTATCAGTGTGAAAAATTTTCATGAATTTTCTTTGGCTACCATGTGAGGGGAAAATGTAAATAAAATAACATAGCAAGTAAAGCTGGGGATATTACAGCAACATTCGTGACTGTTGCATTGCTATGGCATGAGTGCAGTTGTGCTTTCAAAACTCATAAAAGAAGTAATAAAGCTGTTTAACTCTTTGGCATGTTAGTATAGCATTAGTAAATCATAACTAAGGTAAAATCATACTATTTTAAGATTTTGCAGCATTAGTCATGGATAAAGGGAAATGCTTGTCATTGAAAAATATTTTCAGTTGACTCCTTGCTGTGCTATTTTTGTTACCCAGAAAAGCAGGGGGATATTACATGTATTACTTTCTAATGCAAATATGAAAGCTTTTTGCTCTCTGTCTATCAATCTCTGAAGTATTATCTAAAACATTTCTTACAAAATCACCTTATTTAAAAAATGTCATCCCCATTTTAAAATAAAATTATTTACCTTTTCTTTTTACCAGGCACTAAAAAAAAAATAATCAATTTATAGTGCCCACTATTATGCAGTTAAAACTCTCAAAACTTTTATTATGGTAATACACATCTTTGCTTTATATCAAGGAATGCTGAAATCAGAATATTCTTAAAAATAAGATTGAGCAAGTAAAATTTTATGATTTCTTGTGTGTTGAGAATAGGCATCCTGCAATATTGCATTTCTTTAATTTTTTTTTTCTTCTTGAAATGAAGCAAAATATGCATCTTTCATTGTTAGATGAGAAAAATAGAGGAAACTTCCATTTTAGATCAAGGACATGGAAAACAAGTAGTTACACTGCATTTCTTATTTGGAGCCAGTCATTAGCAGAAGAAATTATGCGTGTTCCTCTCCTATTGCTTAAGTTATTGAAAAGCAAAGTCATTGCATTAAGAAAAAAAACCACCACCCTCTTTTCTCATGAACTCTTCCTTGATACTAAAAACCAAAGAATCCTTTAGGTAAAACTCCAAGTGGCATCCACATGGGTGCAGCTATCAAGCATTTTAAAAAAAAAATCAGTTTAATTGCTTATTGTGTCTCTATTTATATTTTCATCAAATTCCTTTTGATTTATTGGTTGTTTTTTTTACAGAGGTAGAACTCAGTGTACAAATGGATGTCTCCAGCTTTTGCATCTGTGCACAGCAACTCTCTACATATCTGTATCTTTTAAAAAATACTATTCTTGAAAGTGTACAATACTTAAGTTTTTACTAAGGAGCTGCCAGTAAGAAAATCTAAGGTATTTTATTAATCGTGTTCATTTTTTTGTCTTTTTTTCCTCCTTTGGTTAGTCTGCTTCTGAATTATATTTTTATATATATATATATATATATATATGTGTATATATATATATTTTAAAACCCCCTGATTTTCCTGCTTGAAAGAGTGACATGGATGTGGAATGGATTTTCTGGGTCACTGCCAGTGCACACTGTTGCACAGCAGGTTCATAACTTTGTCTGGCTTTGGTTTGAAAGCCTTCTCTGCCACAGCTCAAATTGAGCCTGGTTTTGAGAATCTCTGTGGTTCATCAGATAGCAACCTTCTTTCAACTTCCTGCTCATCAGACTTTGCACCTGCATTGCGTTTTTATTGGAAATACTTCTTTTTCCTCCTTTCTATTTCTAAGTAGTGCTCATGCCCTCCCTTAGTTTGGGCCAAATAAGCTATACTCCTATTTCGCTTTCTTAAATGGTAGTTTTTGCTCTGGTCATCCTGATAGTTCTTCTCTGAATCTATGTATGTATATGGCTTTAAGTCCGTCTTTTTCAAAAATAAGTAGCTGGGAATGTGTGCTGCGTTTCCAAATAAGGTCTCTGCTGGGGCCATGGAGAAGAGCCCAGAACTTCTGTATTTCTGGATGGTGCGTGCTGTGATCTCAATGGGTTCTCCTTCTGCTGCATCACCTTTACGGTTCAGTCACCTCCTGATTAGTGAATACGCTGAAACTCTTTTCACAGTTATTTCTGGCAAGTGAGTTCCTAGATTTTTGGGTTTTGTCTCCAAGTGCGTGTTCTCACCGCTTCTTGTAATACGATTTATTTCTCTAACTCCAAGTAGGAGTTACCCTTCTCTCTCAGAAGAGTGACCTGCCTTACACCGAGAGTGTCTCTCTGCACTGTGCTACCAGCAAACTTTCCCGGCACATTTGTTTTTTCCTCTGCTTGGAAATGGAATTCCAAGATCTTAATAATTTTTTTTTTTTCCTATCTCATCTTAAAAAAATTACTTACTTGGATAGCCCTTCATTTATTTTTTTCTTTATTCTAGAATTAATTTGCTTTGATTTCTTTTAGTATCGTAAGTTAGTTTAGTGCAGTAAAATTCAGTGTTTTAGTGAAGTAGTAAACTGCAGTAGTTCAGATTAAAGAGCTGCAGTTCAAAGCTGAGATGTCGCTTCAAGAGTGTTTGCAAAACTTAACCCACCTTAGTTGATTGGCCGGAGTGCTGTAATCATGAAATGAAATATTCCACAAGCAGAGATAAACCAAAAAAGTAACACATGCTGTAAGAACACCCTCCTGATGGAGGCATCAACACTTGGAATGCATACATATCATAGGTCATGCTTGAATGATTTGAAGTGTGCCCAGATAGATGTTTTCACCTGTGTGCTAGGCTCTTTACTTGTGTGTAGTGGTTTTCACTCCTGCGTGGTGCTTTAGAGCTGAAAATAAAACCCTCCTGCAGGTGCCATCGTTTTACCTCTGCTGGTGTAATTGCTCTTAGCACCCCCCATCTGTAAACAAGGTGTACACGAGCATCTCTTCACTTCAAATGTTCTGCAGGATTTAAAATATCTTAAAATTCCCTGTAAATATATTTGCCCACATAAAGTGTTCTTGAGCTTTACTTTTTTTCTTTTTTTTTCCCCCCTCCCTTTTACATCCTTAGGCATAAATCTTTTTTGTCTGCTTTCCTGTGGAAGCAAAGTTTGTGACCAGGTTCTCTGTTCCTTCCTCTCCCACAGTTACTTGTAGCTGGCCAAAGAGTTCAAAGTTTAACCTTATAGGGTCTTCAGAAATCCTGAAAGTAGTCCATTTAGTTTCCAGCCCAGCAGTACTTCTTAGAATTTTTGAACAACAGCCACAAGAGGAAGTGTTTAGAAATAACTAACTGTGGGAAAAACGTCAACTGGAACATGCATTATGTTAGTATGAAAACCAGTTATTCCCAAGACAGAGATCTCTGCAAAGCCAGACTTTATTAATTTTGTCCTCCATGTCTTCTGCTATTAAATAATGTGGACCTTTTACTGAAGTTCAGCGGTTGAGCTCGGCTTTCTATGCTCCTACCCTAGAGATATTTCTGAAGTCAATTGAAATGCCTCAGAAGAGTTTTTCCTTCGGCCTAAGCTTGAATCGTCATTAAGTGCCTCTCCCTAGCTGTCAGTTTTCATTATGTAGATTTTCCCAACATGAATTCCCTTACCAGTTTGATTCAGTAGTTTGGGGAAGCTGTTAGTTTGTGTGCGAGTAGGGCCTGTGCAGGCTTTGTATGGGCTCCCCACGCGGGTGCTTGGTGGGGCAGCGGGGTACTGCCGGCAGGGATGTGGTACGTTCTTGTAAACATGCAGACGTCCTGGAATCAGATTCTCCTTTTCACCCTTTGATCTACTGTTCAAGGAGGGAATCTGGTCTGAATTGCGGACTTTGATAAACCAAACCAAACTGGTCAGTAGAAAATACCAGATACTGTTAGTGGGTAAAGACGGGGAAGGCCCGAAAAACCTTTATACTCAGTTCTACAGGGCTTCACTTCCACTGCGCTCTTTGTTCTATCTGCTACAATTTTTCACACAAACCTTTCAACAATTAAGTGGAAGACACAGATCTCCTTTTCTGTGGAGGAGATGGACAAAAATGTGCACGGTGTCTGAGCAACTGTGTTCTCTCTAAAATCGGCCTGTCCCTGCCTTGTTATTCATGCTAAGGGCCCTAAAATGAATTAAATGTTGTGAGAGGAGAGACCACTTTTCGTTGAGGTTGCCAGAGAGTTGTCGATGTTTAAATATATATTCATAGTCAAAACAGTTGTAGGATGCTCTCTTTATTTTGTTCCCTGAAGTGCTCTAACTTTAAAACCACCACAGACAGTGTTTTTTAAAAGTACTAAATTATCTTTTGTTGTCCAGTGAAGAAGTTACCAGCTATATTTTTACCAGATATTTTCTAAAAGAGACGGACTTCTGATTAAGGTTCCATATAAAAATATTCTGATCTTGCAGGTCTGTTGCTGTTCACTGTAAATAGGTTGCAGTGGTTTGAATTTAGAATTTCAAAACCCTGAGAAGAGCTTTGGAAAATGTAGTATGCTTTATTTCCGTATGATTTAGTTCAGTTTAGTAAGCCTTAGTTTGAATCTGTTCTGCATTTTTTTTTCTTTTATATTCTTGGTTCACAGTCACAGAACATACCTGTCTGATACGGTTTTTCCTTTTTAAAAAAATTTCCACCATTTGAATTGTTGCCAATAAATTGACATTCTTGTTTGCAGAAGGAATATTGTTTATGCCAGCCTTCCCGAAGAAGGCACTTTTGAATATCAAGTGCTGCCTTGGATCTTAGA
Organism: Baryphthengus martii; assembly: GCA_013396935.1. Taxonomy (NCBI): domain Eukaryota; kingdom Metazoa; phylum Chordata; class Aves; order Coraciiformes; family Momotidae; genus Baryphthengus; species Baryphthengus martii. The sequence continues at coordinate 2,005 of VWZK01001315.1, read as the reverse complement.
CACAAACACTGTCAAAAGAAAAAGCAAAATAACAGATCTGGTCTGACAACAGATAAGGTAGTTACGTTAAATAAGAGTGGGTGTGTGTCAGTGCTGCATTTTATACTTCTCCTTTGAATAGAGTTGTCCCTGAGAGCCTTTCTTCATTCCCCAGATACCCATTTGCATTTCACCACCTCTGTCCCTGTGCAGAAGTCAATAATCCTTCAAGCAAAGCATAATTATGTTCAATGCATTAAATGCTCATAGGATTAGCTGCTGAGAGCTCTGAGATGTACAGTAAGTGGCAGTTGTTGCGTGTTTTGTTAAGGAAACAAAATGAAGTTCCCTTGTATTTGCTCTGTCTCAACAGTTGATGTTACTTTAGCTTAAATCTCTGAATAGTTTTATGGAGGGCTACCTATAGCAAAGCATCAGTGCAGGAAAATATGAAGAGCTTGCCAGAAAAGAGCCTTACAGTGCTTATTATTTTTTGTTAGAGGTGTTTTACTGAGGGCTTTGTATATAAACCACTGCTTAACAGCAGCAGGATCCAAGTGCAGTATTTTCAGAACATGGGTTGCATCTTTTGTTATGCTCAAGATAAAGAAGATTTTTTTTTAAGAGGTCTTCATCAATTTAGAGCCACAGTTTCACAGAAAGAAGTCTATTTGAGGAAAATATGGAGATTGAAAATACATGACGTCCTTTTGTATAAAGTGAGTGATGTACAGAAGGCACAATTCAAGTCAGAAGGCTTTTATTTAACTCCTGCTGAAATGTTCAGAGAAAATACATAGAAATTTCTTAATGTTTTCCATGCTACACAAGCACAAGGAGATTCTGCTTCCATGGGAATTGCATCCTACTTTGAACTGTATTAGTTTAAACTTTTAAATTTAACTCTACACTGGACATGTCAGCCTGCATCATGTCTGTAGACAAAATCAATAGAAATTACTTTATTATTCTGTAATTACTTACATTGACTGCTGTGTTTCAAATCACTGAACCATAAAAATGCTTTCCTTGCTGCCTCTCTTGTTTAGTGGAAGAATTATGTTGAAGTAGCATGTTGATGAATACCCACCATTATGAGAAATATTTCTTCCTTCGATCGTTAAATATCATAAATCTGGATATATTCTTAAAACATGTGCAACAGACTTAAAACATTTAATATAAAAATAAACGTTTACGTAAGATAGTGAAATAAAATGTTAATGTATTGATAGGATACCGGAGAGTAGACTTTTGTAGTGCAAGAAACATTTCAAAATTTTTATCTTGGTGGGGAAAAAAATTGGGAAAGTCTAAGACATAGTATTTATTTCATTTGACTGGTGTTGCTCATCATCTATGAAAAGATGCTTAATTCCAGAATAACTTTGTTGTCATTTAATTATTAAGATTTGTGGAGCTAAATTCATCATCTACAAAAGAAGTAAAGTAGTTTTGTTTGTTGTTGTTTTTTTTTGTTGTTTTGTCTTGGTTTTGTTTGTATTGTGGTGGCTTTTATGATATTTTATTAGTAAAGGAGTAGTACAGAATAGGCACTGTGAGATCCATGTCTTCAGAGACTGCTTGTGTTGCTTTAATTTCAGAAAGTAGAAATAGTTTCTAAAGGTGATGTTTTGTGTTTCATGTCTGCTGTACTTGCTTGGCCTATTTCAGTGGCACCTAATTACCTATTGGATCACTCCTCGGGAATCACGTACCAGAATGTTACACCTTTGCCTCTTCAATTCCATCTTTCTGCAGATGTGCTTCAGTCACTTTGCAGGCTTTATAAATCTTTCATAAAGTGCTGACTGGCCTTCAGTAGAAGACCTTGTTTATAAAATGCTTACCGATATGTTTGCTCTAAAATGGGTGGTGTATTTGAGCTCACCGGCCAGAATTCCTCTTGTATTTTAAAATTACATTCTTCTATCTGTCTTTTCCATTGTTGCATTTATACCTGTTTCCATGTATAACTGCATTAAAAACCAAAACAGAACAAAACAAACCCCAAAACAACTCTCAC
>VWZK01001313.1:74020-169713 GCA_013396935.1 Baryphthengus martii | reverse complement strand
GTGTGGGAGGTTTCTCCTTGATGAGTGAGTGTTTGCCCATTTTGTTTTGTCTTTCCTTAAAGTTAGGAATTTGTTGTGTAGTAGTTAACTGCTGCCAGACAGCCAAACCGGTGTTTAGTCAGAAGGAGTGCTGGCAACCCTGGTAGCAATATCCCCCCATTTTGGATAGTGGCTGTTGTTTGTTTTGTGGGTGCCTCCAGGACAACTATTAACCAAGTCTGGGACTAAGACTGGATCCAGCCAATTAGAAGATGACGCCAATTACAAGCAAAACCAGATATTAAGTCACCACCTATCCTCTCCCATCTCCCGTGCTCAATTTCACTCCAGCCTCCCCCCAGGCAGCAAAGGGGGAAAGGGAGGGGGATGGTCCGTCCATAAGAGCTCCTCTTGGCCTCTTACACTTTTCTCCTACTCCAGTATGGACTATCCTCAGGCTGCAGTCTTACAGAAAGAAATCTGCTCCAGCTCAGGCTCTCCATGGGCAGACAGTTCCTTCAGGAAACATCCATCTGCTCTGGCATGGGCTGTTCATAGGCTGCAAGGAAATACCTGTTCCATCATAGAGCACCTGTTCCATTTTCTCTGATCTTACTTCCTTCTGTTATTTCTCACTCTTTTCCCTCCTCCTCTGCCTATCCAGTATTTTTTGCCTTTTATGAGTGTTCTCCCAGAGGCACCACTATCTTTGCTGACAGATTCAGCAGTGTTCTGTGGTGGGTCCACAGAATCACACAGAAGAGACCTTCAAGATCATCTAGTCCAACCTTCAACCAAACACTGCAAGCTCACTGCACCAGGTCCACACGCTGTTTAAATACCTCCAGGGATGGTGACTCCACCACTGCCCCGGGCAAACTATTCCAATGTTTAATGACCCTTTCAGGGAAGAAATGTTTCCTAGTGTCCAGTCTAAACCTCCCCTGGCACAGCTTGCATCCATTACCTCTGGTCCTGTCACATGTCACTAGGGAGAAGAGGCTGTCCTCCTCCTCGTTCCAACCCCCTTTCAGGTAGCTGTAGAGAGCAGTAAGGTCTCCCCTCAGTCTCTTCTTCTCCAGACTGAACAACCCCAGCTCCCTCAGCCACTCTTCGTAGGACTTGTGCTCTAGACCCTTGACAAGCCTCATTGCTCTTCTCTGGACACACTCCAGCACTTCTATGTCCTTTTTATAGTGAGGGGCCCAGAACTGAACACAATATTCAAGGTGTGGCCTCACCAGTGCCAAATACAGGGGGCCAATCACCCCTCTATTCCTGCTTGCCACACTGTTTCTAATACAAGCCAGGATGGCATTGACCTTCTTGGCCACCTAGGCACACTGCTCACATATTTAATCAACACCCCCAGGTCCTTTTTCCAACTTGCAGCTTTCCACTGTGGAGCTAACTACATCTAGCACAAGGCAGCCCCTGAGATCACCTCAGAGAGGCTTCCCTGCAGCTCTCCCCTCCTAAAACCTTGTCATAGCCACCCAGTACAGGTACACAACCATATGCTGCTGTTGCTTAAATAACAACGGCTGCACAATTTGTTACACCTACCTCTGTATAGCAGGACAAGCTGTTTCACTTCTTCCGCTCATCATCGCATAGTTTGTAGACCACGTGCTTTATGAGTGGGAGGTTGCTTCACTCATTTGGTGACCAGTGTAATCACTGAAAGGAGATCCACCTGCAGTGTTGTTAAATAGGTTTACTCATAATCATCCTCCTTGCTGCTGCCTCCAATGCTGCTACTATATTTATTAGTGATTTGGGAGGGCATGGGGACACTGGCAGCTCTAAAGAAGCTGTTTTGGAACTAGCTACCATTTCCAGCTGTCCTGGTTAGAGCCAGAACAGAACTAATTCTGTTCAGTGATTTTGCTTTTCACCTCAATCTCTTCTAAGTAACTTCACTTGCTGAAGTTAGCAGCAGATTTTTGCAGACAGTATCTTCTTTCCTGCCTGGTAAGGGATAACCATTATTCATTTTATTTAGTGTTCTAAAGAACATTGGATTGTATGAAAGTGTCTTGGGCATAAATACCAGTGTTTTGGTAGCAGGGAGATGCAAGAGGGCCTGGGGTGGAAGGAGGTCATGAACTGCCCTGCATTGGTGACAGCTGGTTTCAGTAACCTGTAAAAGAGGTGGGAACACTCCCTTTCTCTCCCTAAAACTTTACAGTAGTGTGTGGTGTTGCTTCTTAACTGTGTGTAAGAAAGGGCCATCACTGTTACAGGGAGGAGATGTGTGAAAAGTCATGGTTTTGGTTGGTCAGGGTTTTTTGAGAGAGAGGTGGCCTGCAGGTGACTCATCTCAAGGCAGGGATAACCTGAGGGATTGTGACCCTGAGAGACCTTCACCTGGGGATAAGAATGTGCCTGAGGAGCTGTGGCCTACAGAGAACCAACCCCGGCTGGGTGAAGGACACTTCAGCCAGTGCAGGAGCAGGAAGAAGCAAGGAGTAGCAGGTGGAAATGGTCATTTGCTGACCTCAATGTCCTGTCTGGCCTGTTGCCTCACAGAAGGGATGGGAGTAGACTGAATGCAACTTCTCATGAAAACAAGGCAAGGTAAGAGTGGAAAGCAACAGGAGAGGTAGTGGTTTGGGGTTGAGCCTGGGGAAGGGAGAGGAAATATGTTTCCTTAAGTGCTTGGTTTGGTTTTGTTTTTTTTTCCCTCATTACCCAAATCAGTTATCAAAAGTTTGTTAGTTGGTAGTAAGTTAAGTGAAATGCCCAGAGTTGAGATCTGTGTTATATACTGATGGAGGTTGTGGGCAACAGGCATGGCCTAGGGTTGGGGTCTGCCTGTTTGTTATGTGTAAGCAGATGACAGTTTTTGTGTTTATCTTCAGGCTGTGATGATATTAAAAGTAGATCCTGTAGTGGTTGTATATTCAAGCAGTTACTAAATATACGCTTCACAGAGGCACGAGGTGGAATATGCTAGGTGTACATTGCAGGCTTTAAGTAGCAGGAGAAGGTGGGGGCATCTCCTGGTGTGGGAGAAAGTCATGAAATGCTCTATGCTGGTTGCAGATGCATCCATCAGTCCCCACTGGGTGCCAAAACACACATCAGTGTGAAGCCTTTTCATCAAATGAAAAATTTCTCTCTACTAGAGAGCTAGTAGAACTCTGTTTCTGTGAGATCCCCCAGACAGTGCCAACCTTTCTGATTTCTGAGATGTATCTGTGGAGTGTGGTGGGGGTTGTTTGGTTTTGTAGGGTTTTTAGCATGTGTAATGTGCTGTGGTTTGTGTTTGTTGGTTTGTTCGTGGTTTTTGATGGCTTTGTTGTTGTTGTTGGCTTTTGTTTGTTTGGCTTGTTTGTTTGGTTTTATTTGTTGTTTTTTTTAGTTGGTTGGCACAGTTGCTGCCACTGACCAATTTGGGAGCAGCTTGTAGTGTAGAAGTGGGCAGCTGACTTGCTATCCCTGTGCTTCTGCAGCAGCAGCTTACATTTGGTAATTTTGGACTGGTTAGTGGAACCCTGCAAATTGGTGGATGTCACAAGAACTGACCTGTATGTTCCTCTTCTAGTTAGAATCTTTGCTTTTACACGAAAGGGGGCAAAAAAAGTACTGTAATTATGTTTACAAAGTCTGATGGTCATTTTTTAATATGGTGCTGTATTAGCATGATTTGATTTTTACAGTCTGACAGGGTCATTTGAAGTTAAAAACTGGATTAGTGTTGGGTTTTTAAAACTGGGGAGAAACATTGCTAGACTGTGAAATTTTACATACTGATGGTCTTATGCTTAAAGCTTTCTCATTGGTTAGCCTTTATTAAATTATTATTTTTTTCCTTCAAGTCTTTTCATGCCTTATGGAGTGAGTTATTTTCCAGGTGGGAAACTAAACTGTGTGGGATATAATAAAGCTCCCAGATTGTCATTCTAATCAGTGCAAAAGTAATTTATAATTTACACTAGATAGAAGAGGTTCAAAGAGGTTAGTAGTAATACATTTGAACTTGCTATATGTCATGCTAAATCCTTTTCCCTTCCAGTGTAATACCTAAAACAATTTGACCTTCAAGGTTCTGTACTTTGGGACTGTCTATGTGCTGGGTCATGTAGCAATTTCTGCATTTGCAAAATTTCATGCAGCGTTGTCTCTATCATCTTAAGAAAGCCATTTTCTACCAACAAGTAGTAAGGTCTGTTTCTTGGTGTGTATGTAGAGTCGGATGGTAACAAGGAAAAAACTGATTCTTTATCTCATAATTCTGAATATAAAATACAAAAGTTAAACTTTGTGTGTTATTTTATAAAGTCTGTATTTTGTGAAAGGCATGAAAAGGCCTTTTAATTTTTTTTGCTTTATATTTTTCTATTTCATATATACGAATATATTGGAAGTAATTCTTAATTTTCTGAAAGCAAAAGAACTGTTAGGAAATGAGAGGAAAAAAAAGTAATATAAAAGAAGTCTAGTCCAATGACTTTTACATCTGGCTCAAATGAAAATAAGGAAAACTTGACATTTCATATGAAAAGCTAAGGGATTTGTTGTCACTTAAGTTTCACAGAAATACTACATAACAGTAGTCTTTGGCCTCAAAACTCTGTTAATTTGTTAGAAAACACATTATTTTTCAGTTCTAGATTCCAGAACAGATCCAGACTGCAAGTAGGTATGTATAATTATGAAACTAGTTCTATAACATTTTTCATCCTCTGCTTGGGAGAGGGAGAGAATACCTGGAAATTATTTCTCTTGTGAAATGCAGAATCTTATTCAAGCTTACTAAGTTTGTGTCCTGGCAAGACATTCAACCTGTAGAAAACTGAATCAAACCTGTTGTGTACCTTGTTGGAGTTTCATAACAGTTCCTACCTAATATTTATCTTTATAGCTTTCAAAGCAATGAAGTAGCTGAGTAATCAGTACTCTGAATTTTGAGAACTAATGCAACAGAAAGGGTGAATTTCTTGAGCTGGCTTCCGAAATCTCTGGAGGATGAGGAAAATAATGCACATAGGTCAAATCTGCTGCTGTGGTGGTTAAAACTGAGGATGGATCAGGAGCATTGTCTTTGGTGTGACAAATGTTTCTTACAATGTTTCTAAGGGTAAAAAGCCTTTTTCTTGTGCAAATATGGAAAAGAAAGGGTACATACAATTTTCTCTGAAGTAAGACATTTTAACTATTTTTGACTTAGATATTTTTAGTTTAAACAGTTGTATGAAGTATGTTCTATCCATCTGTAATCATAAATATGCTCTATAACTATACTTAACAGAGAAGTTCCACTACTTACTATCTATATGGCACAAAAGTTACAAAGAAATCTCAGATCTCTAAAATTGTTGCTTCAATTTTGTTTTGTTTGGTTTTTTTTGGATACTCGGAACCTGATGCTTTAACATAACTTAACAGACTGGTATTTTTGCACGTGCTTTGCATAAATGTCTTCCTCACCACCAAAAGTGATGTGCAGGCGTGTTTATTCAACAAACATTCTTATTGTAGAAGTTTGAATCCTGCTACAAATCTCTTCACTGAATTCTGACAATTTTGCATCTCCTTCACCTTTGTTCTATGTCCATCTAAAAAATATTGTGGCTATATTACAGAAGTTTTGGTTTGTTCTAAATCCTGAATATGGTCTGGACATTGCATAAGGATATCTCTGCATATTCAAGCTCGTTCTGAAGTTGTGCTTAGCTGCAGAGTTAGTGGCATGCAAGGATACGGAGTAGGTATTTCAGGAGGGAATGGAGAGTGTGTTTGGTTTGGTGTTTTGCTTTATGTTTGTTTTTTTGTGTTTTTTTTTTTTTGTTGTGGTGTTTTTGTTTGTGTGTGGGGTTTGTTCGTTTGGTTTTTTTTCTCTGACCTGTAGTAGTTCCTACTGCCTTGCTGTGGTACTGTCACCTGTATAGCTTGAATCTCATAACGAATCTCCAGGCACCACAGCTCCCTGTACCAGATTTAGGTCGCTGACTGATGCCCGGTACTGTGAACAGGGAAGGTGGTTGGTCACATGGTAAGAAGCATGGGGGTAGGAGATGATAAGGAACTAAAAGATCTGCTCAGGTAGTTCAAAGGCCCTACCCTGTCCTCTAATGTAATGTGTCCCCTAGCATGTGACTCGACATGCACATGCAGCCCGTAAGATTGCCTGTATGAAAAGGCAAGAGAAGTCTGAGCTGTTACTCAGATCAACCCTGTGCTATTTCTATGAGTACTCGCAAAACTCAGAAATACTAAGATTATACTTGGATTCCTTAATAGTGTTTTAAGGAAAGGAGTCACTTTTAAGCCTTATTGTGAGCTAAAAATCAGGATGATGTTTTTTGTTGTTCTTTCACAGCTTGCTGTGCTCAATCTCTTGCTTCTGTTGGAGTTGAGGAGCTAGGTAGTTCTGATCCATCAGTCACTTTATCAAGGTGTTTTTTGTTTGAGTGTTTTTGTTGGTTTTTTTAAGATACAACCTTATTGCTTCAAAACCACTGCACTTCATAAGCAGTCAAAATCTGCCATATATTTGGATATTCAAATCCCATTTCTGAAGCTAGTGTGTTGTGGTTTGAGGCATTATTTGCTCTCAGATGTGATATATTGTCAGCATAGTTACTAGACTGACTGAAAGCTACAGCACGATAATACGAATATAACGTTTCTACGGGCATGAAACTTAATAGACTGCTAACTGGAAAAAGCATTAACATAAAGTTGAAGAGCAGCAGTTATGAGTTCAATGTTGGAGGTTCAGATTCAGCTCCATGCTCCATGAGCTAAAGTTTTTGCTTTAGGCTTTTATAGGAGATAAGGCAGTATTGTTGAACTGCCTTATGCTCAAAATGTGCATATGGAACGGCTCCTAATTTGTCTTCTATACTTTTGACTGATAAAAATCTCTCAAAGGGGGGAAAAAATGAGCTGCAGATTTCACTGAAGAAACCTAAATGCAGTAAGACTGTGGACTTGAACCCAATATGCATTAAAGTTAATGGAGAAGTATTGTTTTCATGTGAGGGTGTGGAATTACTGATGAAATTACCTGTGACAGCTCAGCAAATTTAATATTGACTCTACAGATCAGTGTGTTACGGGCCAGCTTTAGCAGAGGTGAGCTGCAGTTCTGTATGGTGGAATGCAGGTTCATATATACCACAGTCAGTTTCTTAAACAAATATTGATCATTGCATTGCATCTACTTGTTGATTTTTAGTTTTTATAATCCTGTAGAAGACTGTTTCTGTACAGATTTTTCTTTTCTATTTTTATTTAACTACTGCTGCTGTAATGCTAGAGTCATGAAATCTAGAAAGCTTGCCTTATTAGTAAAGAGAAGCTCAGCATTATTTTTTTCTAAATGTTAAATATGACACTTTTTTTTTTCCTGATACTTAACTTTTTAAAATTTATTTTTCAATGCCAGACTTGATCTTGTTTGTACAGGGCAGATCAGGGGCAGGAGATGGGGAAGCAACTTGAACCAAGCAGTGAAGGTTTTTGGCAAGACAGAGTACTTTTCCCTGAGTATTTTGGTCATCTTTCTAGAAGTAACAAAGCAAAGAATGCATATAAATGTGCAACCTTTTAAAATACACATAGGCGAAGGGAAACACCTTAAATTGTGGACTTGGTTTTTATTGCTAAATTGTAGTACTCGTAAGCCTCAGGCCTTGTATCTGTTTGTGATTGTGATAAGGAGAAATGTCTTGCTTAACTTCATCAGACCACTTCACTACTATCTTTATTTTTTTAATTATTTTTTTTATGCCTTGAGGAAAAACTCCATCTTCCATCTTTTAGGTAGGTTATTGTTGCAGTTTAGGGTCAGGGCAGCCCCAAACCCTCTAAGAGACGCTCTCCCTCCTCCCTTCCTCCCCAAAGGGGAAGAGAAAAGGAATAAGGAAGAGAGACTTATTGATTAGAAAAGGAAACAGCAATAGCTTTAATTAAAAATGGAAAATAATAATAAGAATAAAATGGAATATTTACAAATATATGCAGGACCAGTATCGAACTCAAACTCCCCTGATGGCAAGTACGTCACTGTCACCACTAATGTTGTGGAGCAGGCACTGGGAAAGTCTCAGACAGGACCCAGCAGCAGAAGGGAACTGAGTTCAGGAGCTGGATTCAGGAACACTCAGATTAGGATCAAAGGCAGAACGAACAGAGTCCTCTTTGGACTTCAGCCATTGAAGGAACAAGGAAGAATCTGAACAAGGACCCAGAGCAAGAGCCCCCGAGCCAAGATGCCACATTTGGCTACTGGGGACCCTTGCTATGGGATGGAACACCTCTTGGGTCAGTTTAAGGGCTCCGATCTGTCCGCTCCTCCCTGCACCCCCCCAAGGTGGTACACAAGATCCAGCAGTGGCCTTGGTCTGCACACCAGTCCCTAGTGCTAACTCTAAACATCAGGCGTTATCACTGCCACAAGCAGGCACTGCCTGTGAAAACAGGCCGCTCATTTCAGAAAGTGCAGTCAGTCAAAGGAACTGAGCTGAAAAGTGAAAATCACTGAACAGAATTGTTCTGTTCTAACTCAAACCAGGACAGTTATCAGAGCAGAAAATGTCTCTGTACTGTTTTAAGTGTGCAATTGATATATGTAATTGAACTGGCCTAAAATATCAGGTGAAATATTGGATCCCAGCTAATCCTCTAGGCATTTTTGTTTTGTTTGTTGTTGTTTTGGGGTTTTTTTAGAAGAAATATACTTTTCATAAATGCCTTGGATTTTTTTTTTAAGGGTGTGTGGGTTATTTTCATCTGGTTTTGGTAGGTATGGGTATAAAATCGTCTATATTAGGATGTGTTTTACTTCTTGGATGCTTGCTTATAGAAAGCATTAATGGACCATGCAGTTTGTAATGAGATTTTACATTATTATTGCTGTGTTATTTGTGAAATAAGGTTTCTACTGAAATATGAATGCTCATCTTGGTTATAATGCTGTTTTCTTTTATCACATGAAAATACGGCACACTCATCACTGAAGCATCTTGCTCTGGTGGGAAGGTTTCGGTGAGTAGTTGTTCAACACCTGGCAACAGAGCAAGCTTTAGAGGTATTTTGTGTTCAAAAAGGTGCATGGATCAGCATGAGCACCCTTAGAAAAGTCTTCAAATACAGTGAGCTCTATTGAATACTTCATGATGTCATCTTAGTTACTGACTTGTGATTTCTTGTCTTTTTGCCTAGTTTTTGGTGCCTGTTCAATTCATAAGATCTAGTAGTATGCTCTCCAGTGAGTTATAAACTCCAAATTCCTGTTAAAAGGAGTGCTGTGTGTCCAAGACTAGTGATGGTGCAGCAGGAACACCAGCGCATCTGTAACCAGGGAGTTTAACTCATGAATGAATATAAAGGTACTCAGATCTCCAGTTTTCCTGTATACAGCATACAGATAACCTACCCTGTCTCTCTGAGGATGACCAGCAAATGTTTGCCCTCGTCTAGAGAGACAAACATTTCTATAGAATAGCGTTGCTGGAACACTGGCAGCAGTTTTGGCCAGACTGAAGAAAAACAAAACCAAAATAACCACCTAAGAATCTTTAATTTCAAGGATTCATTTCTTCCTGATATTCCGTATAAGCGACTGGCATTGCTACCTGTGATCAGTCATCCTTTTGATGGACTAAGCATGGCTAGCAAATTAATGGCTTATTTCACTGGTATTTTGCTGCTTTGTTAGGTTTGATTTGGATATTTAAACTGAAGTCTTTTGCCAGCTTACTGTATCTTTCTGGATGGTGCTATTAGTAGAATGCTCCTTATATTACAGGCAGTTTTCATAGCTGTCTCAAGCTCATAGTATCTGTTATACTCGCCTCATTTGGGTTTTGCCTTCTCTGGCTGGAACATCTTTGATATGGAATTTGTGGTTCAGAGCAAGCACAGACTGAGTTAGCAAGTTACCTAGAGAACACCAGCATTTTAATCTCTTCAAATTTGGTATAAAGTGAGGTGTAGACCATGCACTTAGGAGTGTGAAATTGAAACAGACAAGTTGAGACATGGATGTTCAGAGTAGGAGTGACTGGACTGAGCACAATTAGTACAATTACTGTCTTTTCTATAAAAGAAGAAAGTCATTAAAAGCTGCCTTTGAGAGCTGGTGTTTCGGTTGCATTTTTTTTTTTTTATTGAAAAGTGTTGTAAGTAAGGGATACTTACATGTGAAGGGACAGGGTGACAGTGAGTGGTTCTAAAGAACATAGTTTCTCAGTGGATTTTTAGAACCAACAATTCTTATACCATGTTTTATTCATGAAATGCCAAAGCACTTCAGGAATAAGCTGTTGCTAATATGAGTAACAGCAAGGGGTTTACTCCTCTCTTGCATTCTCTGAATACAGAAAGTTTTACATTGCTGTGTGTGCTTGTCTTCTGGACACTTTAAAAGCTGATGTTTCGTTTTTTTGTTTGTTTGGGGGTTTGTTTTCTTATGTAAGGGCCTGCAAAATACTTCATTTGAGCACATACACTGTAGTAGCTACAAAAAAAATCTGAGGAATGTTGTAATAAGAAAGATGGGCATACACTGTGCAATATAACAGCCCTTTGATTCACCTAGGAGGCCAAATCACTTCTTCCAGACTCCAAGCGCTACAACTGACAGGAATGCATTTACTCAGGAGAGAAATCTGTGTTTTAGAGATTAAAAATGGAAAATATCCATATAAGCCTGGTGAATCTCAACAGTGTTTCTCTTCTTCCCTGTCCCTTAAAAATCCTTTTTTTTTGGAGTAACTTCAGGGTTGGGTTGTTTTGTTTTATTTTTTTTGTGCTCAGATCTTTGGAACACAAGACTGTACAGTGTCTATTTAGCCTCAGTGTTGTGTCACTGGTGGTGGTGTATAGTTAAGGAGTAGGTTAGTAATGAATTTGTGGTGAACAGTGTATGTGGAAAGGCAGTGAGCCGAGTTAAAAAGGGAAAGAGCAGCACACATAGGAGACTGAAAGGCAGATCTGTATCTGAGGTCTACAGAGTTTCCCAATAGCTCACTTAGTTGTTCAATGGAAAGAATTTCATGTTGTGACAGACTTTGGGGTTTGAAAGCTTGTCTGCATTTCTATTTGAAGTCATCTGCCAGCATGAAGTCTTTGAGAGTGTTATTTTTCTGCAGGGGAGAAGAAGAAATTGTTTGGGATTGATAGCAACATTATGGTAGGGGTAGGTGTGGAGGATTCTAAGTATCGCTCTTCACACTATAATCCTAATAATCAGAAATAAAAAAAAAAAAAAGAAACAAAAATCAAAGTGTTTCACTTCTGGGAATTTAAAATGATCTTCTCCAATGCATTTAAATGTGTCCTGGCTTTATTTTAAAACAAAATTTTGCCAAAATTTGCACTGATTTGCAAAGTCTGCATTTTTTTGGGGGGGGATCTTTGTTTGTGACAAAAAACGGTTCCATTGCGTTTGTTTGTTTGTTTTTCTTAACCAACTTTGCATGGAAACTTACTGAAGTTGGATCAGGTCTAAATATCCCTTTAGAGAGTTTACAGAATATATGTAAACTGTGGTAACATCTGACAGCTGTATTTCAACTCTAACATGGTAGAAGATGCGTAAGTGCGCAAGGGCAGGACTATCCCATGAGCTTGCATTCAAGAGAATGCCAGTCATGACCATAGTGAAATAAGTCTGTTACCAGAATCGTCACAGCTACTGACTTGTGAACTTGTCCATAAGTACTGTCTGCAGAAGTGAGTGAGTTGGGATTTGGTGGGATTTCGTGTGTGTTTGTTTTGTGAGGTTTCTTTTAAGTGTACAGAGATGAGAATAGAAAGAAAATCCATCCAAACTATATGGCTCTGCAGTCTCCAATCCCCTTTGAGAACAGGAAAAAAAACATCCAAACTATATGGCTCTGCAGTCTCCAATCCCCTTTAAAAACAGGAAAAAAAGAGAAAACCAAACAGCAACAAAACACCCACAGAAAACCCCAACAAAAAAAAACTAGCACCACCCCCCCACTAAACCTAGGTGACTTCTGATTTTCCTTTTGTTAAAGAAGTGAAGCCACAGCTGTGACCATGTGAAATTTATTTGAATGGCAGCTTGAGTTTTATGAAATGGATTTACATGTAAATGCCATTATTAAGACTTTAAGCAGCTCAGACAGTTATATTCAATATTAAAGATGCTTTTGTATTTAAGAAAGCACATGTTACTTTAGATCTATTGAAAAGGAAAAGTTGACTACTAATTTTCAGTAATAGATGTCCCTGATTTACCTAAGCGAGATTCAGTAAAGCAATGGTGAACATTGCTATCCCTAACTTTTATTCATTTCTCTCTAAAGTGAGATTTACAATGTGTATAAATCCCTGTTCAGTTGAGTGGGAAATATTTACGTACCATAAACGAGCTTTGCAACACCGCAGCAAAATGAGTAGAAAAGGATATAGAGCAATAAAATTTGTTCAATGAGAGACAGAAGACAGTGTATTAAACATTTAAAAACATAAGTATGAAATTGTGAGGCATACATGTGTGGTTTTTTTTTAAAAAAAAACAAAACCAAACGTAGAGACTTAGGTGCTTCCCAAAGCTAGAAATTTAAATAATCCTGTTGATTGTAGGTAACTCGTACACCTCTTTAAGGTGCCTACATGAGCAGAAAATATTAGTTGTCCTGCTCATCTCTTGAATACTGGTTAGCTAGTTAAATAGTTGAAAGGACCTGGGAGAGTAGCCTGTTAGAGAATACATTGGTTGGAAGCATTCTCTGCAGTTTTTTATAAAATTGGGTCACTGTGTAGTCAACAGTGTAAGGATCTTGGTGTCATAGAAGTACCAAAAAAAGTAGGCTAATAATTCTGTGGTATAGGAGTTAAACTGTTCACTTGTGAGGGTGACAGTATGCTATCTAGCTTCTGTTGGAAGTGTAGTCTAAAGGCCGTCTAACATAACCTATTAAATGCCCTAGGTGAGGAAAGCTTGAGTTTTGAAACCTGTTACATTTTCTTATCAGGAAAATGTATCAACCAAAGATAAGTATGGAACTGTTGAGGTTGGTAGATGCTTTTTGTGTAGTCCCACCTCTCTGCTCAATGCAAGGTCACCTATAGTGAGTTTCTCAAGGCCATGTCAAGCTGGTTTTGAGTATCAAAAAGGATTGAGGCTTCATAATGTCTCCACAAATGTGTTCCAGTGCTCAGTCACCCTCACAGCAGAACATGTTTGGGGGTTTTTTCATGTCTGAACTCTCATCCAACTCTGTCTTCCAGCGACATGTCAATGCAAAATACAGTTTTTGTACATTAAAAGCCAAAAAGTTCCCTTGTGACAATACTCAGAAATGTCTCTTCTTTCCTCTTATATGCCATGGTATACAACAGGGAGGAACCAACTGTTCTGTGCATACATCAGAAAGATTGTCTACTCATTACAGTGACTAACATAAACTGAGCAATTAGTCAAGATATGAGTCAGGCCTCTCATTGCAGAGTTAATCAGTTATTACATCTGGGCTGAACTTTTCAAGTAAAAATGCTTCACAGAAAACTGCAAATTCAAACTGATGAAGAAATAACATATAGTGCTGACAAGTAATTTCAATTAGAAAATACGTCCTTAAAATCTGACATAATTTGAACTATTTTACTCATCTTGACTGCAAGGTTATCAGCTTTATTAATCTAACTTTTTAATGATATAAAGCCTTTCTATTATTAAACTTTTATTAAATATTAGCATAATGCAAAAATAACCATTTTTTTCAACTACACGACCTATTCTTTATTTTCATTGTAAATGGTCTATCTTATTTGCCTTAAAGTCCTATTATAATACTGATTGATTTGAAGAATTGGTTGATATTTTTGACAAATTGGTCTGTGTTATTGGTCGTTATTGTGGCAATGTCTGTTGGTCTCCAGTTGTGGAATTGGAATCTGTTCTGCTAAACATCATTCACTCATAGAAAAATAGCATAACAGAGCCTATTGCACAAAAGATCTGACAGTCTAGCAGTGTCCTTTGGTAGGATGGATATGGAAAGGTCTGTAATGACATCTAAAAAAGGAGCGGCCTTCACTGAATTTTTCTATCTAATGAATAATAATTTTTAGATACTAGAGGTTTTAAGATGTTCTGCGCAAAAAACGATTTTGCTTATTTAAATATTTTGTAGATATCTGCTAAGATTATGGCCACAGCTAAAGTTTTGGAAATTGAGGAACTCAGCAGTAAGTACAGTAGGTAAATCAGGCCTTCAAAAATAGCAATTGTTTTCTTGTGAATAAAAGAAAATTACAGAAGGAATAGAGTTAGGCTTCGGGACCATGGCTGAAAAGGTGAGTTGACTAAATGCAGCTAAAGGGAAAATAAAATCTCATTCTAGATTTAAATTATTGCTTCCTAAATGACTGTGGTTATTATGAGTAATTATCTGGTGCACTGGAATTATATAGGGGTCTTAGTTGAAGTGCCTTGTAATAGACCTCATTTTGATGAACAGAAAATGGAAATACTAATATCAATACCAAGTATTAATATCAGGGGAAAAATTATTAGAGACGGTTAATCCCTTAGAGATCAGATAAACGTACTGGTTTTAGTCCTTGTGTTGCTCTGTTCTTGCAGTGGTCTAACACACCATCCCATAGCTCTTGCGTGTCAAAGAGGAATGCCTGTGGCTGTATCAGCTGTCAGGGGTCACTTAACAGCAGACAATGAACAGAGGATGCTTTTGTGACCTGTGATAAGTTGTCTGGTTTTGCATCTAGATGATTACCATCTCCTGAAGTAGCTGTTTGAAAGGTATTTTGTGGTTGTGACTGAAGGGCAGCTTCATATGTACTTTAGCTGTGTTGAGAGCCTACCTGTATGTAGGTGGTGAACTTCTGTTTATTAAACCAAGACCTTGATCCTTTACATTTAAATGGGAACTCCATTGTGCGTTGAAACATTTACATGACCAGGAAATTTCCCTGGAAAAGTGGCTACCTGATGATGAAGCCAGAATGCAAAGTACCATAAAAACCCCCTCACTGACAGATTCCTTTCCTGGCTCCTTTTTAAATCTCTGTCTGCTTTGTTTCCATGACCGTCTATTGTTTGAGCTGTCATACTTCCTCGGAGGTGATCTTGTTATCTCCACTGGTGGATGACTTGGCTTCCTCACAAGTGCCAGTGTGCTTGCCTGAAGGAAAAAAAAAGCCCCGGGGAGGAATGGGGAGAGAAATGGAGCTGACTGAGACAGTTTTTTAGATGCGTGGCTGGGCCTCTGAAGTGCTGTTACTGTCAGATGGCCTCCTGGGATGCCATCCCTTCTGAAGGCCAGTGCATGAAGTAGCAGAACCAAAATCAGCAGGAGTGAGGTAGAAAGGAAACTGTGCAGCTAACCTGGACTTCTGTCTGCATTGCAGCCATCTCCTCTGCATCCATCTGTGCAGTTCAATCCTGTTTTAGTAGCCAGGAGCTGCAATTACCAGAATTCCTGAACAAATGGAATTAGCTTGTTTACCCTGTCTAGACTACCTTAGTTTCTTAATAAATTTTCGTGACTCAGGTCTCATCCTTTCTTTGGCTCCCAGCTCATTGACAAAACACAACTTCTTGCTGTAGGCTGAAAAGTTATATTACAAACCCTATCGCTAGCTGCAAATTTCACCTCCCAAGCTATTCCTCCGATGTTGGTTCATGCAGATATTTTTTAACAACCCGAACTCATGTCAAAAACTTCCAAAGGATTAGTACCCTGGATCTTCACTTTCTGTCTGTACAGCCCCCTCTGCTTATGCTCTGCAGTAAAGTGACCCCTGGCATCTGATATCACCACAGATATTCTGCTTTTTGATACACAAAACTTGCCAGTTAGTAATAAAACCAGCAAGTGTCGGATGAAACAGCTGTCTGTGAGATGGATGAGTATAAGCTGCTGTCCCAAGGAGGCACAAGAAAACCTTTGGAAAGATTGTATGAAATGACCTATTCACAGAGGGGGTTTCTGCTAAATCCCCATTAAAATTAGTTGAAACCTGAAAGCATGTCAGTTTATAATCTCAGAACTTCTGTCATCTCTTTTTAATATTTATAACTCCAGGCATTTAAATGGATAACAGGGATACTCAACTATTTTAATCCAGTTAAATCTAGCAATATCTTGTGGAACTCTCTGCCAGAACTGAGCATTCTATTACAAACTATTCAGTTTTAATCAATTCTAAAATTACCCATATGAGAGCCTTTTTTTTTTTTTTTCATTTGCATAGATTTGGGATTAAAGATGAACCTGAAGCAAAGTCTGACGTGAGAAAAAAAAGAGCAAGCTGAATTCAAGATCTGGAACATGGCGGCTACGCTTTTCTTTGCATAAATATTTGGTCTTTTTGAATGCATACTTCAGCTATGCTTTCAGTCCCTTAGCTCATTCAACAAGAAAAATCTCCCAAGCAGGGCAAAAAAAGAAAGGAGAGGGGTAGAATTGTAGAAGAGAACTTACAAATGGGCAAGAGGAAAGGGAGTTAAAAGGCATCCACATGTTTCTGGTGTTTGACCTTGTCTTTCCATCACAAAAAAGATACCTTATTTTGTGTAGGCCACATCTGGACTACTGTGTCCGGTTCTCGGCTCCCCAGTTCAAGACAGACAGGGAACTACTGTACAGAGTCCAGTGGAGGCTAGGAAGATGGAGGGGACTGGAACATCTCTCTTATGAGGAAAGGCTGAGAGACCTGGGGGTGTTTAGTCTGGAGAAGAGAAAATGGAGAGGGGGGCGTCTTCTCAATGCTTATCAACAGCTAAAGGGTGGGTGTCAAGAGGATGAAGGCAGATTCTTTTCAGTGGTGCCCAGTGATAGGACAAGGGACAACTGGAACACCGGAAGTTCCACCTCAACATGAGGAAAAAATTCTTTCCTGTGAGGGGGATGGAGCCTGGAACAGGCTGCCCGGAGAGGTTGTGGAGTCTCCTTCTCTAGAGACTTTCAAAACTCACCTGGATGTGTTCCTGTGCAACCTGATCCAGGCAAAACTGGATGATCTCCAGAGACCCATTCTAAACCCTGCCGTTCTGTGTGATTCTGTAATTGTGTCTGTTTATACCTGCCTTGTTCCTCAGGGTGTTGTGTTCTTGTTTTGCTCTCACTTCTGAGCCACAAAAGCAATGGATAAACATAGTTAATTTGCTTAACTCCAGCAAAAGTGTATGGAAGAAGCTGCACGTTTCAATGCTGTCAGGAATCTTCAGGGGGAAAACTACTTCATTCCCTTAATTCTAGTATCAGGCTGCAGAAAGGACTGAGAGCAGCAGAAACAGAGCATCTGGTTTTCTTAGTGTTGAGCATCACTCTGCAGAGGAAGGGCACTGTCAGAACAAAGACCACTAGGGTAGAGATGGGACTGCGTGATATTTTCTTTAGGCCAGTGCTGCACCTGCTTCAAAGTTAGGGTTGCATTGATATTCAATCATGATTTGAAGCTAAAGTGATTGCATTACTGTGAAAATGTGTTCTGTCTTCAGATAGTATTTCACTGAGGATATTCTGGGTGTGATACCTTTCTTGCTGATACTACATTTGTGACTGAATGCAAATACTTTATTTTCAGATGTCCTACCTGTAGTTACATGTGCCCATGCTTCTTAGAGGCCACATTTTGATTGACTTTTCAGATAACTTTAATGTCCATAAAATATATTGCCTAAATATGAAGTTAGTTGAGCTTGTTTGAATTCCTGACTGCCATGATCCACTGTTGGGTTGAATATTTTGGCAGAAGTTAAACCCCCTTGCTTTCCACCCAACCTCAGATAATTCTGGGTGGGTGGAGGTGGCTAGGCTTAACTCCTGAGTGATGTCCAGTTAGATATTTTGTCGTGACCAGGTTTTGTGTATTTTCAGGAACAGAATTAAGACTCAAAATGGAGTCAAATGCCCAGTCACTTTATTTTGGCCCACAACAAGTACACGAAGAAAAGAGAGAAAAAAGAGAGAGAGTAAGAAAGTTGTGATAGCTACCACCTACAGTGTCCTGTCAGTCCCATGTATCTTCAAGTCCGGTGGGAGAATGTTCCATCTGGTCTTTGGTCTTGCCTTTTATATCATCATCCTGTTGCATAGTCAATAAGTTCTCAGAACTGCTTTTGCATACCCATGCCTCCCACTCAGTGGTGGGGCGTGTACCCAGTACTGTCACTAGAGGGTCCCCAAAGATCACAGGAGGTCCAAGCATCCCATATCCTTCATTCAACCCTGGGCCTGGGCACATGCGTAGAGGACTTGGGCTGTGTGGTCCGAGTCAACGGGATGCATGTGTGCTCCTAATAGGTAGATCTTCCTTGGTTGCCATGATGGTGAAGTTTCAGTGGTTAAACTGTTCTTCCAAAAATGTTGAGGCATATCTCTGTTCCTTACACCAACAATGTTGAGACATACTTCTAGTCCCTTACACTGACCAAGATGCTCCCATGTATGGAGGCCTAACCTGGAGGGAGAGTGTTACAGAGGGATGAGTGGGTGTGTAGGCATACAAGTAGGTAAATAAACTATATATGTGTATATAGGAATGGTGTGCTTTTTTTTTTAGTACGCTATAATGCCATCACTATTTGAAATTAAGTCATGACGTAGTTACTGAATGGTTGTAGAGAGTCTAGCTCTTCATATATGAGAGGATAATAGAAACTTGGAAGGCATTTTCTGTAGCATAAGGAACAGTTGTGGTGTAAATCCTGAGTTTTAAGCTTGGGTTTTCTTTTGCATAAGTTTGCGTATTGTGCTGATACCTCTTGTTGCTTAGTGTCTTGTAGTTTAAGCAATAATTGACATTGTGTATATATTGTCTCCTCTTCTGGAGAAAAGTGCTTGAAATGGAGTATCGTGTTTTACTGTAGTTTCAAGTAGGCTGATTTAATGATCTAAATCTGTACCTGGATCAGAAGGTGGTGAAAACTGAGTGATAATTGGAGGTTACAGGTTGGTTTGGGGTAAACTGGGCTGTTTTGTTGATTTAAGTTGACCTGGGAAATGGTCCTAGAAGCACTAGCTAGTCATTATAAGGTGCTTTGGGCTTGCAGAATAGGTGGAACAGTGATTACAGCTGACAAAAGATCTATCAATCAACATGGTAAAAGCGGTGTGAATGATTTCCCTTAAGTAATGCAAAATAAATGGGGAGAGAGGATAAAAGCTAAACAGACTACAGCCACTTACACAGAATTTTACAAATTATCAGACGATGTCCCCGTGTGCATTCTGAGCAAGTGACATTAACAACCCAGCACAAAGACTTTCAATCCTTCACGCCTGGTGCACTTTGTACAAACATCTCACCATTTCCCAGGCTGGAAAGAGTCATGTGTCTAATTCCTTACAACCTCACATTTGTTCAGTGTTCATGTGCTTTTACAAATCTTTTGTTAATCCCTCTATATTGATTTGATTAGTTTCATTCTTCTGGTTTGCCTTCTGTTGGCAAACCAGATATTTTTAACATTTTCATCCTGTCACTGATGAGCTGTTTTCTCAAAGAGCATTCAAGCATTCTATAGTATGGTATAGTACTCTCATATCTGCTTTCTCCTGGTCCGTGTATCCTATTTTATTTTTTAAATAGCCAAATTACTCTAGTTTATGGTCAGTCAGTTCTGCATTTTTTGTTATGCATATGGAAAGAAAACAAAACCCAAAGAAACAGAATATTGTTTTTTATCTTCTGTTGTTTTTTCTGTTGTTTTTATTTTGTTTGAGTTTTTTGTGTTGTTTTTTTTTAAATCCTGTGTTTTCCCAACTCTACTGTTATCTGTGTAAATAAACAATGACATAATAATAGTCCTGTACCCACAAAGGAATTCAGGTTAGGAAAGAGCAGAGTAGAACAGAGATAGGTAAACAGATCTTAGAAGGTCCTAAGGAAAACTAACTAATTTAAGCAGAATACGTGATAGCGGTAGGCAAAATGAAAAGTAAGGCAGCTAGATTGTGTTGAGAGAGGAAGAGGTGGAAGCAATTTTGGATTAGTACCCCTAAGTACTGGAAATTATGTTGTTATATTCTATTTCTGGTTATGGAACAATCTGTTTATTAAACACTCCAAAGTGCAATGGGTTCTGCCATTAACCAGGTATTTTCAAAACTCAGGGTTAATATTAGTTTGCTCATTGATTTCCAGGATCAAGTCTAAACACTTTCTGGGCTATTTGCAATGTCTGTTTGTATTTTAATGTTCAGCTAATAGAAACTATTTTAACTTTTACAGCAGATTTCATATCTGGCTTGTTCCCAGTTTCAGGTCTTTAAGCAACAGCCATGTTACCTGACGTGCGGAAACAAACTCCAAACTCATAAAAAGTTTAAAGCAGGGTATGTTTATTACAGCGCCGGATGCAAGGGGGATCTCTCCACCTAACTTGCATACCAGGGACTAAAACTTGCTCGCTTTTATGGTTACAAAACATGCATATTCATTAGTATGGGCTGAGTTATTCCAATCAGTTCTGGGAATAGGTGTGGTTATTACAATTATTTTGGGGAGCTCATTATTATAAGTCTCCTTCTCTTGGCACATGCGTACTGCCGTCTGGTGGTTATGAGTCGAAGTCTCTGGGATGAAGGCCACAGTCTTCCTCACGCTGTTCTTACCCTTGTTCCAAAATTCCTGAGTTGTGCTGATCTGGCTCTGTCCTTCCTCAGGTGTCCTTTCTGGGAGCCGAGTTCCTGCTTATCTGTAACTTGAAGTTCTTATTATCTGTTGTTTATGCTTGCCTAGGCAGTGAGGACAGTCACTTTGGCTCCAACAGTTGGATAATCCAACTCCTGCTTACATTCTTTTCTAAATTTCTCATTAGCCACATTCCAAACTATGCATTGTTAGTTACCCTTCCCTTGTTTCCTTACCAATGAAGCACAGAATGAAGGGGATCTGTTTTATACTCAGTTGTTCATGAACACTTTGCTTTTGTGCTCTGTACAGGTGTGCACTCCTAACGCCTTTTCTATGAGAACACTAATAAGGTTTCATATCATCTCTTCAAGAAACTTGTATGAACCTTTTTTTTCGAGAATTAACTCTTCTGAAAAATGCAGGTGAAAATGAGCAATATAATAAAAATTTACTGAGTAGATGGAATTAGTGGTGACATAAGCTTTTTTTGTGGAGAAGACGTTTGACGAGACAGTGCAGGATACAGAGATGGGAACAGCCTTGGAAGGAGATGCTCTGTGCTGAACTAAGGAGTGGTAGAAAGCAACTGTTATGCAACTGACCCCAGCCTCCTGAACTGCCCATTGCCACACCAAAGGGATTAGGTCAGGATTGAGCGTAAGACATAGCAAAAATAATGAGGTGGAGACTGAGAAGGGGAGAGCAGAGATGTAGCAGAGTCTGGGGAGAATGTCTTTTCCTACATGTCTGTTTAATTGTGATTGCTTGGTGGTTGGTTGGTTGTTTTTTTTTTTAACTCAATACCAGACTCCACAATCAAAACTCTGTGTTAATTAGCGATAAATTAAAATAAGTATAACTCCCCAGTTGAGGCTATTTTACTTGTGACAAATGTATAAAGAATGTCAACGCCTTCCTTTAGCTAGAAGAACTCTAGGCTTTTTTGCATAATTACAGGACAAGCTTGAATCCCAAAGCATTCATATCTTGCAGACTTTTCTTTCTTCACTGTGTCCAGGGATGTATCTTGTGACTCTAGTTTATATGTATCTCTGCATTTTCCTGCTTCTTATTTCAAGAGGAAAATTTCCAACAGATCCCATTTTTGAATCTTGTTTCCAAGAAGTTATAGTTAGGAATAGATGGATTGGTCCCTCTTGACCAACTCTCCACTCCTCCTCTCACAGTTTTCCAGACTTAGAAAATAACATTTGAAGTTAATATTGTGTTGCTGTCAGCCAGATAGTAATAACTCTCACGAGACAGAATACAAGAAGCTCATTTTCCTTTCAGTATAGGAAGAGGGTGGGGTGTGTGAACTTCTAAAGGAATACTTTTGTTGCACCAGAGTCCGAAAGACTTCCACTGTGATATGAGATGGCTCTCTTTCCCCTTAAACTATTGATTAGTTTGTTTTCTTGCCTTGAATGCCAAAAGGGAGAAGACAGAACTGATGCAGAATTGCAGAGTTTTTATTATGAAACACTGCAAGCTAAATAAGTAACAGCCTTGTGCATTTGTTAGCGGCTTCTGCAGCAAAACCCCGTAACCTACATCTAGTTAGTGATGTTGACTTTGGACCTGCAGTACCACCTAATAACTTTCAGTTGACTAGTGAAAAATATAAACCAGGAATATGTTTTTGACTTTGAGAAATTGTTTTTCTTGAAATAAATAACTTTTCTAAGCTTTTGAATCTTTGCCATATTCCATGGTGCTTTCTTCTGTGCAACTCTGATTCTAAGAGTGGCTTTAAATATCTGGTCTGTAGTTNCTCTGAATTCTTCTTAAACCAGGACAACTTGGCATGAAGAATTTTTTTAAAAAGCTGACTTTAATTTACTGGTGCTGCACTGCCCAGATCAATATTATTGCATTTGGAAAGGCTATCCTGCCATTAGATTTACCAGCCAGAAAATGGGGACCACTAAAAGGCTTGACTTCAGTTCACATTTCTAATAAATCTTCTACAAAGGTAGATTATGACGCAGCTGTTTTTGTTGTTGTTCTTTTGAAGTAGTAAAGAGATTCTCCAGTATTTCACAAGGGCCACTGTGTCATTGTCATGTGATCCTTTAGGGTGGGATTAAGTAACTGTGTGTCTGCATTAATTTAGAGCTGATGCTTTCCACTTTACTCAGGCAAACAGATCTGAAATGTGTGATGGACTGTCCAGGAATGAAGCAAGCAGAATCTGAATTGTAACATCTATTTATACAGTTTGCTTTGTTCTCTTTTGTATACTTCATGGTCTGAATACCATTAACCAGGAAACATGTTAAGGAAATGACTGTCTTTTATTTATTTGTTCAAATTTGTCACTTGGGTCATAGAGGGTACATTCTCTGACTATTACTCAATATTAATGGTTGAATTAAAATGAGTTGTTGCCAAGAAACACTTCTGAGAAGTACCTCTGATTTTCCTTTCCATTAATCCAGGATAACTACTTCTAATTTTCTTCTTTCCCTGCATTCTCAGGTCATATTCCCCTTTAGCATGTCCCCTTCTGTTGGTTTCCTTTGCCTGTAAACTCACTGAACTTAATGAAAGAGGAGGTCTGAGAGGAAAAACTTAGGCAAACTTGGTATGTTACATCTATATTACTGTAGTGATAACTCTGAGTAGTCTTTCACTATAAAGATCTGCATATGGTGAGCAAGCAGACTGTGCTGCTGTATAACAAAATGGATTCATATTTCTTCCCTAATCAAAATATTTTTGTCTTGAAGTTACCCCAGACAACAAATGTTTTAAACTTACATTATTGTAAAAGCTTTTTGTGATAATTTCATGTATTCATAACAACAAACAAACTGATTTTTATGCTAGTAGCTAACAATTTGCTGTGCTTGATATATTTGTATTTGCAATGAATACCTGAAGTTATCTTTTTTTTTCCCTTTTACTGGCTTCTAAATATGGTGGGGGAGGGGTGGTGTTTGGTAGGAGATGGAGATAATACTTAATGATCAATTTTTAAGTATCAAAGCATGACTGTGAAATGCTAACTTCTAATGCATATTCCACATCTGCAGGACTAAAAGGAATTAGCATGCTATAAAAAGCAAATCTTTGCTGCCTTCAAATCCTGCTACCATCTATCTGGTGCTGCATTTAAATCTATATCCTGGAATTTCCCAATAGATCTGTAAATGTCTGTATACATCCTACAAACAGAAATACAGAGCTCTAAGGTTAAGCGAATATCATTGTTAATGATGCCCTTTAGAGCAGTTATCATTTCCTTCCAAGAGTTACTGGACTCCAGGCATTCCTATGCCATATGGAGATAGATATATATATTCCCTTTATTATGAAAATTCCAATATAAATATCACCATCTTCTTTTCTTTCAACTTTCTGACCTGGAAGTTTTAGGTACTCTGTAAGTTATTAAATTACGTATTAGAAATATGTCTTGCAAACTTTCTCATGGCTTGAATGGGTTAATTCTGCTGCTTTCCATTTAACTGGAACTGTTATATCCTTTCATTATTTTTTAAAAAACTTTAATTATTCCAGTGACATAGCAGTAGAATGTTAATGTTGTTAAAGTGATTAATACTCTGGAGTTTTTGAGTTTTTTTTTGAATTTTCATAGAATAGTAGGGGTTGGAAGGGACCTCTAGAGATCATCTAGTCCAACCCCCCTGTCAGAGCAGGATCACCCAGGGCAGGCCAGACAGGAACATATCCAGGCAGGTTTTGAAAGTCTCCAGAGAAGGAAACTCCACAGCCTCTCTGGGCAGCCTGTTCCAGTGCTCTGTCACCCTCACAGGAAAGAAGCTTCTCCTCATGTTGAGGTGGGACCTCCTGTGTTCTAACTTAAACCTATTATTTCTTGTTCTATTGCTGGGCACCACTGAAAAGAGATTGTCCCCTTCCTCTTGACACCCACCCCTTAGATATTTATATACATTAATAAGATCCTCTCTCAGCTGTCTCCTTTCAAGGCTAAACAGCCCCAGGTCACTCGGTCTCTCTTCATAGGAGAGGCGTTCTAGTCCCTTAATCATCCTCGTACCTCTCTGTTGGACTCTCTGCAGTAAGTCCCTGTCTCTCTTGAATTGGGGAGCCCAAAACTGGATGCAGTATTCCAGGTTTGGTCTCACCGGGGCAGAGGAGAGGGGGAGGAGAACTTCCCTAGACCTGCTGGACACACTTTTCCTAATGCACCCCAGGATCCCATTGGCCATCTTGGCCACAAGGGCACATTGCTGTCCCATGGACAACTTGCTGTCCACTAGGACTCCAAGGTCTTTCTCCATGGGGCTGCTTTCCAGTAGGACGTCCCCTAATCTGTACTGGTGCCTGGTGTTATTCGTCCCCAGATGCAGGACGCTACACTTGGCCTTATTGAACTTCACGAGGTTCACCTTTGCCCAGCTCTCCAGCCTGTCCAGATCTCATTGGGCAGCAGCACAGCCTTTCTTGTGTGTCAGCCACCCCTCTCAGTTTTGTATCATCAGTGAACTTGCCGAGGGTGCATTCTGTCCCCTCATCCAGGTGGTTGGTGAAGATATTGAACAAAACTGGACCCAGTACTGATCCCTGGGGAACACCACTGGCCACAGGCCTCTAGCTTGACTCTGTGCCTCTGATCACAACCCTCTGAACTCTGTTGTTGAGCCAGTTCGCAATCCACCTCACAGTCCAATCATCTATCCCACATTTCTTGAGTTTACCTACGAGGATGTTACGGGGGACAGTATCAAAAGCCTTACTGAAGTCAAGGTATATGACATCCACTGCTCTCCCTTCATCAACCCATTTGGTCATGCCTTTGTAGAAGGATAGCAGATTAGTCAGGCAAGATTTCCCCTTGGTAAATCCGTGCTGGCTGTTCCTGGTAACCTTCTTTTCTTCCAGTTGGTTAGAGATGGCCTTCAGAAAGAGCCGCTCCATCATCTTCCCAGGGATGGAGGTGAGGCTGACCAGCCTGTAGTTGCCAAGGTCGTCCTCCTTGCCCTTTTTGAAGACTGGAGTGATACTGGCTTTTTTCCAGTCCTCAAGTACCTCTCCCGTTCCCCGTGATTTTTCACAGATGAGGGAGAGCAGCTCAGCCACAACATCAGCCAACTCTCTCAGCACACGTGGATGCACCCCGTCAGGGCCCATGGATTTGTGTGGTTTCAGTTTTTCTGATAGTTCTCTAACCAAATCCTCACTGACCCCTGGAGAGTCATCCTCACTCCAGTTTCGCTCCCTTACTTCCAGTGACTGGAATTCCTGGGGGCTGGTCTTAGGAGTGAAGACTAAGGCAAAGAAGTCAGTAATTCTGCCACCTCTGCATCCTCTGTTATCACATCTCCTGCCTCGTTTAGCAGCGGACCCACTTTTTCCTACTCTTCTTTTTCTCATTGATGTATTTGAAGAAATTTTTCTTGTTTTGTTTATTTTGTTGCTGTGAATTTTCATTTGGATTTTTTTTACCTGGAATCTCAGTCTATGAAAGTTCAGCAACAACAAACTTCCGTTGGCTCAATGATCTTGCATCAGCTGATTTGTGGTAACTGATGCTTGCATATTTTCACCTACCACTTATAATTTAGGACCTTCCGCTAAATCTTCCTTGGAGTGCTATAATACAGAGTAGTGACACGCTTTGCAGTTGATTGGTACAAGAAGTGTAGGGACCCACTCTGTCAGATACCAATTCTTCCTAAACACTATCAAAAGTGGTTAAACACTGAACTATTCTCTGCCTTGTATGATCTGTTTCGTGCTTGATACTTTTTTAATTCAATCCTGATGAATTAGGTTTGCTTTTTATTTATTGTCCTTTTCATTTGTTCCTGAAGATGGTCTACTTGTGTCTGGCATGAAATGAGGACATAATATTCATTTAACTCTACTGCAGAATTCAATTATAGGAACATCTGATTTTTTGAGTACCTACCATTTTTTTTCTTTTGAGCGGTGTCCTAAATTGTTTAAAAGTATCTATTATTGGTCCACTAATAAAGGGTTGTAGCTTTGTGCAGAAAAGAGACTCTGTGTCAGCAGAAGTCATAGAGACAGTGGAAGCAATGATTGTGGATTTTATCTATTAAGTATTCTGATAAAATTATGGTCAGGATGATAACCACTTACTCCTAGGTTGGACAGCAAGTGCTGTTTCTATCTTATTTTACTCCTCAGTCCCTAGTAACATTTACCTGTTTTTCTGTTGTTTTTTTTCCTTCATCTTTTCTAGCAAGATTCCCATTCATAGGTCATTGCAGGAAGGGCACACTATCCAACACTAGAAAGAAGGTGACTTTTTTTAAAAAAAAAAAAAGGCACGTCAAAAATACTAGGGGAAACATGCCCTTTCTAAATCAAGTTAGAGATCACTAATTACTTAACAAAAATAAGAGGAGACTAAAAAATGAAAAGAGATAAAACAAGGCTAATTTAAAATTAGTGACGAAATAGAGAGGTGGTGACAAGAAGGAGAAAAATAAGTTTTAAATTTTTGATGGCCATGGAATAAGTCAAGTCTCTTGTAGAGTTTTTGGATTCCTGAAGACTTAAGGATTTGTGGCTCACTAAGCAAGTGCCTTATGACACAAAACTGGGAGGAGTGGCTGACATGCTGGAAGGCTGTGCTGCCATTCAGCGTGACCTGGACAGGCTCAAGAGCTGGTCAGGGAGAAGTTTAATGAAATTCAAAAAGGGCAAGTGTAAAGTTCTGCATCTGGGGACAAACAACCCTATGTGTCAGTACAGGCTGGAGGCTGATCTGTTGCAGAACAGTTCTGGGGAAAAAGACCTGGGAATCCCGGTGGACAAGAGGATGACCATGAGCCAACAATGTGCCCTCGCGGCCAGGAAGGCCAGTGGCATCCTAGGATGCATTAGAAGGAGCATGGCCAGCAGGTCGAGGGAGGTTCTCCTNCTAGGTGATCCTGCTCTGGCAGGGGGATTGGACTCAGTGATCTTTTGAGGTCCCTTCCAGCCCCTAACATTCTGTGATTCTGTCATCATTTCTACTATATATTATTAAAAAAAAAAAAAAGGCAAAAAGAACCAACAAAAAACACCTTCTATGTGTGAAGTTACTTAATGGGGATTTTCCAAATCCCAGCCTAAAGATATGCAGTAGATTCTTGGTCAGTTTACTATTATACAGTTCTTAGCAGTTCAAATACTACTAGCCAGTGTATGCTCTTGTAAGCACAATTCTGAGCACGAAAACTTGAAGTTGTATGATTCGAGTATTATAGCTATGAGACTTTTTTTGTTCACGCTGTCAAGCTGATTTGGTGCACAGTAAGAGGCAGAGAAACGTATTTCATGTTTGGATATCAAAGAAATGCACCAGCACTGTCTTTTCAGAGTAGAGGGGAACACTTCTGAGTTATTCAAGAGAGGCTGCCATATGCTTGGCTATGGGCATTGTGTCTGTATGTGTCTTTATGTATCTACAGCCAAAAATCTTACAATCTTGCATTTTTTTTCCCCGAGTATGGGATGGTGAAGTGGAGCAAACTGCAAGATTATTCAGATGAAGGAAAAGAGGGAAGCAAGTCAAGAGCAGGGCCACAAAAATTGTGGATGCCCCATCCCTGGAAGTATTCAAGGCCAGGTTGGATGGAGCTTTAAGGAACCTGATCTAGTGGGCGGTGTCCCTGCCTGTGGCAGTGCATTTGGAACTAAATGATCTTTAAAGTCCCTTCCAATCCAAACCACTCTATGAAATTGTTTGAATAACAGCTGGTTTGAAATGCAGATACTTGCTTAGGCTGAAGACTCTTCTATAGCTGTTTTGGACCAGGGACAATGTATTAATTTATTTTTTTTTTTTTTAAATCCAATGAGCATCTTTATCACCAAGCTATTGAGTGCTCTGAAATATAGGCCATAAATGGAACAAGTATAAATGTTCCTTCAGACAGCTTTAGAAAAACAACTGAATTGATTGCCTTTCTTCTTGTTTTGACAAGAAATTTAGACCTCTAATACTCCCCATCTCTGCTACTAAAGGTATTGTGTACATGCCATGAGAAGTTTGCTGGTGTTCCTGTGACTTCAGCACT
Source organism: Baryphthengus martii (assembly GCA_013396935.1). Classification (NCBI taxonomy): domain Eukaryota; kingdom Metazoa; phylum Chordata; class Aves; order Coraciiformes; family Momotidae; genus Baryphthengus; species Baryphthengus martii. Next base: position 141,115 of record VWZK01001313.1, on the reverse strand, counting down.
CACCTGGGGTAGGGGAGACTGGTTCCAGCTTCTGCAGTAAATGAGGCAATGAATGGGCATTAATATGTTCCCCACATTGTGGGAAATGCTTTAAGTGCCTCTCCTGATACAGGCATTTATTTCAACCTTAGAAGGGCTTAAATTTATCCCTCTGCAGGCTAAGAAAACGTTCACGGCCTAGGAAAATCATTCATCACCTAACTAGATATGAGCAGTCTGCCTCTCCGTTCTGACTAGAAAAATACAATCTGGATAGAATCAGAAATTCATAGAATGTTTGGGATTGGAAGGCACCTTTAAAGCTCATCTAGTCAACCCCCCTGCAATGAGCAGAAATGTCTGCAACTAAGCAGTTTACTGTGGTCTTAGGTAGTTTCTGTGGGTCAGGATTTCCACGTACCGTAAGCAAGGCTAATCCTAGTGCCTTAACCTTTCAGTTTAGGAACTTGATACTCTTTGTCTTTCAGCTTCCCTTGCCCTTTTTTAAGTTACTGTGCTAACAGTATTGATTTAGATGAGTATGTTTAGTGGCACAGGTGCCATCTTGCTTCTCATAAGTGAACCTAGAGCACCAAAAATTCAAGGGAGTGAGCTTTTGTGCTAGAAAGAACAATCACCATTGCATACATCCCTTTCATAAGAGAAGTTTTTCCAGAGGTACATTCAAAACAGGAACGGATTTTCAAGTTGGCAAGAAGCAGACAACCAAATAAGAAAGTCAATTCTTTTAGCCACTGCTGTAGAGTTTACTTTTCTTCTAAATTTGTCAAGTGGCAGGCTTTCTCTAGCTTCCATTAACTGGTTTTAAATTCTGTCATTAGCCAAAGTGGAAGTCAAGAAAAGAACCATAATGGAAAGCTATCTTAGCACAAAGCTCCAGGTAAAAGTATATTCGAGATAAGAAACTCTCTGTATAGTGTCCCCAGATTACTGAGTAGTAAGCCAGGACAGAGGGAAGCACCCTGACTGTTCTGTTAAGTGAAGTTCTGTTTCAGTAGCCAAATCTTCATTCTCCATGTCTATGTCTCAATTTACTCCCATTTCAAGTTGTCAGAAGGATGACAATCCTAGATTTTAATGGGAAAATCCAATCTGTTAAACACTGGCGAGGATTCTGACATTATTTTAACTAAAGCAAGTAGGCAAAGACTCTGTTAACTCCAGGAAGACAATGTGTTGGATTTAAGGAACATTTGCTGAAGCTCTGTGGCATTTTTGGCCAGCTGTTGTTAAACTGCTTGTGGTACTGAAAGTTCCAGCTATTCCAAAGACATGTGCCAGTTCTGATGGAAGCCTCTCTAGATGACCTCTCATTCCAGATTCATGCTAGAACAACCCATGTCACAGTTAAGGCACTCACCACGGATTCAGCAGATGCAGATTTGCCATTAGTGCAAAGGATAGATAAATTCCAAAGACTGCAAACTTGTCTAAGCTAAGTCAATCGGAGGGAACTGAAGTCCAAAACATTTGTGTAAATAGTCATATATACTAATATAGAAATATTTTTAAGAACCTGAATAAGTTTGTGAGCTAGCAAGAGGATGTATGTTGAAATAAATATCTAAAGAAATGTATTTGTGCATATACTAAAGTACTGTGTAACAGCCAAAGTCAGATTGTTCAAAAAGCATAGTAAGAATGCTTCTAGTGCCAAAAATATTATTAACAAAGTTGAAAATAAGTCTTGCAAACAAATTTGTTTTCATTTTGCACGTAGGAAATGACTCAGGGATTAAATTACTTCCCCAAAATTATGCAAAAGTAGCATCGATGCTAATTGAACTAAAATGTGAAAGCACTAACTGAAGCAAGATGACCCTTGGCTCAGGAGCTTTCTAAACCAGCAAGCGAGAAGAAACAGTGCTCCCAAGCCCTGCTTGTTTGTCTCGTGTATTTCTCAGGGGAGGGGAGAAAAATAAATCCATGTTTCACACCTTTGCAAGTCAGCAAATTGAAAAAGTAGTATTTCAGGTTAGTCTTCCCCATAAAAAGTTTCAAAAAGCATTCAGTATTGATCTCAATTTCTCAGAGTTAGAAATAAAAGAAAACTGTAGTACAAACTGAAAATATTTCTTTTTCATCCCTATTTGAAAATAGCTGAAATGGAAAATATTCAGCAAGTTTTAAACCTTTAGTACGTTTCTTAAATGAATTAGTCAATACTGACATTCCAGTCATTTCAATTTTGCTGAGAATTTTTGGGAGAATGGGCAGGGAAAGAAATAGCATTTATCAAGCTGTTGACATGCATGTCCTATTCAAACAATTTGTAATAATAAACCTTAACTTGGGAGAAACCCAATTTTACCCCATCCTGTATTGTCAACTGAAGTATTGTAACCTTCTCAGATTTATATAGAACGAGGAAAGTCACAGCTTTCCTTTTTTATATCCTTTATTTCAGGAGTAAGAGCAAAAGATGTTCAGCAAGATCCCGGTAAACTTAAGACTGGAAGTCTTAAGCACTAAAAATCAGAAACAAGTATATAATAAACATACATTTAGGAAGATCTGAAATCCTTTCATCTTCTCCAGATACTGTTACAGCCACTAGAATTATTTCTAGTGAGAGGCAGCCAGATGGTAACCTAAAGAAACTAGTTTAGATTCCAGAATTTTCAATTGCCAGAATTTAATACATAAAACATAGAATAGGAGCTGAAAGGCTGAATTTATAAATGCCTATTATAAGCTTCTCCATCAAAGTGGTTTTCTGGAATTTTGGGAAGGAAGTAAATTTAGCCATATTCTAGTTAAAGTATTTAAGTGAGTTAGTTGAATTACTTACTGACAAAAGAGATGCAGGATGGAAACTGTCTTGTTAATTGAATGGATTAGAATGTAAAAGTACTAGTCTTCATAGGACAGAGTAAAAATAATCTAAAACCAATGGGGAGTGTAAATTAAAAGTGCTTTTAATCTTGTCATGTTATTTAGTTGAAATCCAGAAAAATCCAGCCCTTAATGATACATTAATATTTACTTCTTGTCATATGTTTTCCAGATCAAAACATTTTAAAATAGAAGATTGGTAGACAAATAAGTCAAAACTGCTTTTTAAATCAATCCAAGTCCAATTACATTTGACTGGATTAGTCAGGGGAAAAAGGGAGTCGGAAGTAGGGGAAATCTCTCCTGATACATTGCTAAGCAGATGTCTTACTTTCTAGTTCAGTGATTTTTAAACCAGAAAAGATTTGCTAGACAATAACTTAATGTTCTGACATGTTCCAGAGCTACTGGCTTGCATTTTATATATAGATTATTAGTACTGCTTTTGTTTGCTCTGTGTGTGTGTGTGTGTGTACTGCCTGCATGTGTGCCCAGCTTCCTTCTCTGTAACTTCTCAGCTTATTGGCTTCTTTCTGCCAACAGTGGGAGAGTGAAAATAAATCAAAATAAATAATTTTTAAAAAAATTAATTTATGTAGTCATTTTTTTTTTCCTCGTAAGAGAATAAATAGTGAGGATCACTCAATCTGTATTACAGTACCTGACACTTTCTCCTTCGTCTTAGTAAACAACCTACACTGGGGAGGGAAGGAGAGTAAGGCAAGGATTTGGACAGAGGTGTGGTGAGTGTATCAACAGCATGCAAAGCTTCCATCACATCTTGCACCAGGATAATTTCTTAGTGACTTATTTGCAGGCAAAGGAAGAAACACTTAATCATTTTCACAGCTTGTGAAACTTTCTTCTGTGGTGACATAAGGTGATTGTCAAAAGGCATCTTGCTTTATTTCTGTACTCTCCACTTAGATTTAGCCCAATCATTTGAGTTTGAGCTTCTATGAAGCTTTTAACCTGGGGTTCAGCTCAAAGGATGATACAATGAATGTCTTCAAGTATTTTCCCATTCTTCATTTGGGACTGCAGTGCACGCTGGGCAGTAATTAATCATGTATTTTCCCAATGATATTTGTGTGTCATTGCAATGTAGCTGTACATATGGCATAAATTCTAATTCTTAATAAACAATAAATATGGAGATGACGTAGAAAGAGGGATAGTAGGAAGAAGGATTTTCTCTTTTTCAAGAAAATGTTCAGTTTATCCCTACTATTTTTACAAACTGCTTATGTAAATAGGAAATGTCTACTAAGATTGCATAGACAAGAATTTAAGGTTGACAATATGGGTAGAATAGAGCCCTGCTGTTTAAGCTGGGCCTGTGGCTTTCTTGCTGTGCTAGGAAAGCTGTGCCATCTGATGTATATTTTGAAACCCTATCTGTAATAATCTGCTCCGCTGCAGTTACCACAAAATAAAACACCACAAACCTCTTAATCTATTAGTTTGCTCTGCAGCAAATTAATAGAAGAGTTTGCCATGTGGATTTTGGTGGGAGAGTGTTTAAAAGAACAAGGATTGGTTTTCTGTTCTTTTGTGGATATGAGGAGACACACAAAAAAAGTGAATGGATTTTTAAATTATTCTCAGCATAAACATTTTTCTGTAGAAGTTAGAAGGCTGTTGGATAGGGAATTTGTATTTGCAATGTATTTTAGTAGTGCAGTGAGTTTTCTTGTTGCATCAGTCCAACTTGAGATGTAAAGCTTCTGGTAGAAGCTGGAGGAATGGGAATATGATTATTTTTATTGGATTTGATATTCCTGTTGTATCAGGACAAGAATGGGACTTGGGAGAAAAAGTTATGCAGGAACTGTTTGCTTATTGACACAAAAGTGTATGTATTTCAATAATGAAAGAAGTTATTAAATGAAAAAAATAATTCCACAGTAAAAAAAAATCACTTATCTAGCAGTATGTTCTGTGTACTATTTTTATGAAATAAGCATGAAATCTTTCCATCTTCTGTTTAACCAGTTACCCAGCATCAAAGATAGATCTTCACTGTGTGCTACAGCTAATTAATGGGATTTTTTTGGTTTGATTTCCTGAAGGAACAATACGTACTTATAAGCTGCTTTTGCAATAATAACTTTTGGATTCTACTTATTTCAACCAAATTTAGTAGAGGTGTTAATGGGAAGATGCTACTATAGGCTTTATGTATCTAGGCAACTGTGTAGCAGGCAGAGACCATATTCATGGTCTTCACTACATGAAAGGTCATATGCTTATCTAATCACTTTATTAGAAATCAGTAAATGTGCTTGTGATGAAGTTATTACTATTGCAATCATGAGAAAAGCCTAAATTAGATTTTACAGATTATTAATCATATGAAAATCCAATGCTGGAATACAGAACTAGGAAAATGATCTTCTCAAATACTCTTTGATATTAATCAAAAATAGAAAGAAAGAAAGGGAAAAGTTCTGCAAATAGTGTCATCATTTGTGGCTTAAAAGGATGGTTATCAAATGGAGCCAAGAAGTGAAATGTTGAGAGTAGGTGATTAACAAACCTGAGTTTTTAGAGGGTAAGAGACACTTGAAAGACATGTAGCACTTGGATATCTCCCTCAGCATCATGCAATTGTGACTTAAAAAAAACCCAGCCTAACTAAACCAATTGTTCTGGTGATACCAAAAAATTTTTTAAGCTTCTAATAATATTAAATNNNTTTAAGCTTCTAATAATATTAAATGGGTAAAGTTTTATCTCATTCTGTAGCAGAAAGCTGGGATTAGAATCAAAGTGAATTTAAACAGTAAGGTCTGAAAATTATTTCCGCTGCTCTGGGGTATCAGAGTAAAAGATACTGTATTTTAGCTTTTATTTTGAAGCTAAAATGTCCAAAATTTTGTTTTGTTTTTATTTCTTAAAATTTACAGAGCAATTTCTGGCCAGCTACATGACCTTAATCTGTGCAACTGGGTACAGAGAAATCTGTAACAAATACACCAGCATATTAAATGTATACACACGGAATTGTTTTGGAAAAAGCATAAAAATTTGCTCAATACCCAACAAGAAAAGGCGAAGTACAAATAAAGACACTATCACTAAGGGACATCAAGAGTAACAAGTAGATCAGTCCTGTCGGAAAGGCTAGTAAATTACCTAGCTAATATTCAGAAGACTGGCAAAATAGCAGATTAATATGCTGGTATGGCTGAAGCATTTCCCCCTTTTTTACCTTATCCATTTTAAGTCTAAGGGCAAAAAATCCCCAACATATCGTTGAGCTATTATGCGTAACCAGCCACTAAGAGCACACAAGCCCTCAGCACAGAATACATTAACACTTTCTAATTGTAATTTAGAGGCTTTTAAACATCTGTGCCCAGTAAACTTTATTCTAGGTACTTAAGAGGTGACAATGATCTCTAAAGCAGTTCATGTTTGGGGAACAGAAGAGGCACCAGAGGACTGGTAAAGGGACAATTTGCTGTTGATCTTGAAAAAGAGGAGAGGAGGAAATCTTGGGAGCTGCAGATTGATCAACTTCAGGCTACTTCTCCAAAAAAAAAAAAAAGTAGAAAAATAAACTATTCATATCACTGACAACAAAACAAGGAGATGAATAATGGTTATAGATTTAAGTCAATTGATCCAGTTTCCTCCTACAACACATTAACAAGTGCTGTAGACAAAGGAGTGTCTGAAACTGCAGTTACATTAGCAACAGTTTTCACCTTGAATTAAGTAATGATGATAATTTAATACATTTTTTCACCTGACATTCTCATAAGCAGCCCAGGGATCCATACCCTAAATATAATTTGAAATATGCCAAGATGGATACAAAGCTATCTTGAAAAACATATGGAGAACAGTTATCAGAGATTTATTATCAAAAGAGACCAATATATTAAGAGGAGTTTCCTGGAGTTCTTGGACTTGATACAGTCAATACTTTAGTCAATTTTTCAGAAGATAGATCATAGCCTATCGTCATTAGATTTTCAGGGCTGCAGGTATATTGAAAGAAAGAAGACAAGTTCAAATGAATTTTGCCTATTTTAAGATAGTCTGAACTTGTTTCAAGGATGCTATTTATTGCAGAAAAATGTGAGGTTTTACTTTGACAGGTAAATAATGAATCAAAAAATCTGAGAGGGGGAACAGACTGGTTAAGTCTTAATGCTGTGTGACAGCATTATGGTTTGGGGTGCCGCATTTCAAGTAGAGCATAGAATACTTGAGTCTGGGAAAGAACAGGGGTCTGTAAACCATTAACTATGAGGGAGGACGGAGTGACCTGAGGTGGCTGTAATTAAAACATGATGGAGAATATAAAATCTTCAGTAGTATAGAAGATGGGATTATGGGATGATTATTCAAGTTTCTTGCTTCATATAAGGAATAACTAAAGTGCAGAACTTTCAAAGGATGCTATGCAAGCCAAAAGCATGAACACGTTTTAAATAAATACTTGAAAGTAATGTCAGGAAGCTCTGGACTGTGATTGATGAAATTTTGGGGAGTAGTACCAAGGGAGGTTTCTCCATATTTGGTTTTACAGGATTTTTCTATGTGTCACTGACTGCTCTTGGAAAGAAAATATTATGTCAGTTTGGTCTGTTTGGTCTGATGCAATCTGATCATGTAGATGTTTCTATTCTCTAAAAAAGAGATTTAATGGGGTGCAATATGTATAGTATCTTCATATAGAAAAAGAATGTTTTCCCTACTTACCAGGTGTTGACTGTGAAGTAATGACTTAGTTTGGTGGCTAGAAAAACTCAGAGCAGGCAATTGCATGGAGAAGAACCACTAAAAATGAAGGGCTATTATAATGAACTGCTAGAAAATATACACCCTTGCAGCCAACTTTTGAGAACAGGTTAGAAAAATAACTGTCATGAAGAATTGCAGGTATAGCTGATTCAGCTTTGCAGGAGAATAGCAGCAAGATTTCTCGAGTCCCTTCAATCCTATCAGTCTGTAATGAATCTCTCCCTCAGTCTCAGAGGGAACACATCAGTGTAATCAAAACCTCAAAATTCAGGGGGTTTTCAGTGAGGTAACTGAGTGATGACTTGTCAAATCTGCCTCTGGTCAGCATGCCAGTTGGCAATAGTATTGGCACAGTGTTCAGTTCATGTTTTGACACCAATATGGATAGCTGGATTCTTCCAAAGTGTGGGTTGGTTTGATACCAAGTTCTGCTGAGTAACCTTAGTTGCAGGATGAGAAGCGTTTGAGGCTAAGCAATTTTACAATCCGATGTGAAGTGTTGTAACTAACTGACATAATAACATTGTTCTAATCTCCTTGAAAAGTAAACAGAATTAGACGTGTTAAGTTCTGCGTTACCTCTGTCTTAGATTGGAGCGGTATAAGTAGTAACTCTCCTCATAAATTCTCATCTTCTTCCAAAATGTGCATCACACATAGATTAAATATTTAAAAAGAATCCCAATTAATTTTTCCTGAAGATTTCTTTGCTGCCTATACTTATACTTCAAGTGAGCCAAAGGCAAACAATAAGTAAGGTTGAAGATGGATGTCAGTGATACACACCTGTGCTAACAATTAGAGTAAAAAAAAAAAAATACACGCTTTAGTACATTACAGAATCTCACAGCATAGGAGTGTCAGCAGGAGAATACTTCAGGTTAGTTATGTAGGTTCTTAACTGTGCAGATGTGAATTTGGTGTTTGCTTTGAATTTTAATATTCCCGAAAGATTAAATATTTCTACCTCTTGGAAGGCAGAGATTGTATTATAAAACCTGCAGAGGAAATAAACATAGAAATATTCACCGAGGGCCTACTCTAATTCACATGAAAGCCAAGACAAAAGCTTTTGTTGCCTCTGTTAAAAGTTGGCTTATTACTTATAGTTTAGTAATTTTCTTAGACAATTAGAGAGTACTGTCACCCCTGGGGGGCTCATGGTAAAGGTGCAGTTCAGGAGAAGGTCTCACTGTTGGATTTCTACTTGTTCTGCTGACTTTGGCTGTGTGAAACAGCTACTGATGTAGGTCGCTTCAATTTTTTTTCACGTGTCGTGTTATACAACTATCCTAAATCATGCTCTATCATTTGCTTGCATTTATTTAAAGTTCTGTGAATGTGAATCTTGCCTACCGTGATAAAACCAACATAGACTAGAAGAATAGCAGGGTTGCTCAGTTTGTTGCAAGATACCTACTGCTGGGTCTGTGGTCTTAAAATAAATAAATAAACCAAAATCAGCCAAAAAAAACCCCCTAAAAGTAAACAAAAACCACCACCAAAAAAAAATAAAAAAATCCAAAACCCACCAACCAAAAAAACTCACATGCTTTCCCCCTCAAACAAATAAATAAAACCCTACTGTCGTGTGCATCTCTCTCTGTACTATCTGCAAATATGTAGATATCTCATACTTCATCCACCCATGTATGTAAAGTTTTGGTATAAATGTACTCGCGCAACAAACCTGGCACATTTTCCTCTTTTTACCACTGCATGTTAGGGAATTCTTAAGTAAAAAGTAATAATAACTTCGGTAAACTTTGTAGTGGGGACAATCCAGTAAGAACTGGGTAATTGCATGGGTATCTGGAGACCATGCTCATTTCATGACTGTAATGTGTTACCTTAAGAGGTGTGTTTATCTCACAGGTTACTCCATAGCACATCATAGTCATGGCTCAGAATCGTTACACTACGTGATCACTGCCTTATTTTTTAAGCACCTGCACTATGCTTCACAGAGCAGTGTATTTTCTTGTTCTGCTGTTTCATCTAGGGTGGAAGCTGACAATCACATCTCTGTACTGCACAGGAATGATCACCAAGTACAGTCTCTTATTGCTGGCCAGAATAATTAGGACTAAGCCGCTTTATTGTGAACACTGTAAAAAGTAATGTCTTGTTGGAAGTAAATCAGTATATAACAAACTCAGCAGAAGGTACCCTGATGCTGAATTTGAAATACAGATGTAATCTGTAAAATTATACGACAGGAGAAATATTTGAGTACAAAATGTTGTCACACTTAAGAAAGTAGACGGCTGGCCTACCTCTCAGTAGAATATTTTATAACTTTCTGAATTTCTCATGTCTTCAAAGAGCTAGACTAAAACGTTCCCCTGCTAAAATGATCTGTCTGTAGAATATTAAAAATACTTGGAAAAAATTTGCAAACGCAGAGTGACTTTCAAAATATACCTGCAGTTCTTTCATTTCCTCAGGGAACTGAATTCTGTAGGGCTTCAAATCTTCATGTGCCCTTGTCTGATCTGTGGGGCAGAGGTAATTTCAACCACGTATTCCTTCACACTGGTTAGGGATGCCCAGCATTGTGATGGTGAGTGCATTCTAGAGACCGGTAATAAGAACCACCCTGGTATTGTGATTGAACAGTGTATGACACTGAGCAATATATGGTAATTGCAACTTAATTTGTATTGTGGTTTTGGTATATCTTGTATCAATGTGCTAAATCAGAAAGTTGATGTTAACGAGATGTCTTCAAATAGGTAAATTTTATATTAAACATTGTGTCTTTGACATATGGAATATGTAAAAGAACCTGGTTGGACCATTGGTCTCTTGGCACTCACTGTTAGCAAGGTTATCAGGAGAATCTGTTTTGTTTCCACAAAAGGTGTGGTCTCATTTAACCACAGATGATAGAGCTTTATGTAAGGATTGTATTGTCTGGTGTTGGAGATCACAGATTAAATAAGTGGTCTTCATAAATAAGTCCTCTTAAAAATAGAGGTAATATAGGCTGTATATGTCCCCACTATTACTTGCTGAATACTTTAGAGTTTTGTTTGTCCGTGCCATATCATTCTTTTAAACAAACAAAAAAATTTTCTTTTTTATAGTCTACAGGCACAGAGTAGCTATGTCCATGTATGTGGGATACATGTGTGGTAGAAGCAGTATAACCTCATTAACGAGGTACCCCAATCTGTCGCTACTTGGCTACCATACAGGGTCTGAATTATCAGTGTACAGCAAGACATTTTATCATATTTGAGATAGTTCAGTATCTTTGCAAAATGCTTCAGATGGCCGTGTTGGCCGGCACTCATCATAGGACTTGCCAGAGATACCAGTGGATACCTGTACAGCAGGAGAAATCGGAATGCAGGTCCTTCCAGCCCTGAGCTCTCTTTCCTCTTCCACCAGCCAATTCTACCGTCATTTAACAGACAGCAACTGGAGGTGCAAACACTTTCTATTTTCATGAAAGAACCGGCTTTCTGGTGGAAATAACTAATGATGGCAACTTGGAGGGAGTTATAGAATTCTGTTTTGGAAATATTTTCACTTTTTTTTGCAGGAGCATAGAAGTACTATTGCATATTTTCTGCTTAATAAGACATTCTTCAATACGTTGCCTAACCAATTAGACAACCAGTTATGCATCTCTTGAGACCAATAACAGTGTAAGTAGTGGAAACCACCAGGTATGATGCTGAAAATGGACTACTAACTATTCTTTACTGCTCCTTCAAAATTGTTCAGCATGGTGGAATGGATGTCTTTTTCCTTGCTAATAGAAGGACAAAATTATTTGGTTTATTGTTATTCTCTTCTAAGCATAGCTGATGAGCATTCTTGTGGAGGAACATAATGCTTTAGATACATTATTTTGGTATTGTAACCACCTGCTGTGTGCCTCTCCACCTGTTTTATTCAACTCTAACAATTTATTCCTGGTTTGTGTTCAAAATTTTGTTTCTGAAAGTGCATGTCCACTTGCTTAGCTCCTGCCCACGCTCACGTATGTGGGGATTTTACGTGAATGGACAAAGGAGAGTCATAGTCTAGGACAGTTAAAAGGAACACTTGATGTGTTTCTGATCTATCATAAAGTCTGGAAAGGATTCATCTGTGCAACAGCTGAAGCAGTGGTTTATGTCCACTAGCACCACTTTACCCCAAGAATGACTACCAGTTGGAGAGATTCAGGACCCTACATTCAAGTGTTGTCAAGAGGTTCCATTAGTCTGTGGGAACTCCTTCTTACAAATGATCGCCCTGTGGTGGGTTGACCTTGGCTGAGCGCCAGGTACCCACCAAGTTGCTCTATCACTCCCCCCCCCCCCACTTCCCTCAGCATGACAAGGGATGAGAGAATAAGATGGGAAGAGCCCGTGGGGCATCATAAAGGCAGTTTAATAGGAAAAAGCAAAAAGCAAGCCATTCTCTACTTCCCATCAGCAGGCGATGTCTGGCCTTTCCCGGGAAGCAGGGCTCTGGTATGTGTAGCGGTTGCTCGGGGGACAAGCATCTTCACAAACAGATGACCCCAATCCCCTCCTCCTTTCTGTCCCATTTATACTTGTGCTGATGTCACACCGTGGGTCAGTTTGGGTCAGCTGTCCTGACTGTGTCCCCTCCCAAGATCTTGCTCACCCGATCTCACTTCAGGGTGGGGGGGAAGGTGTTGGAAAGCCAGCCTTGGTGCTGTGCCAGCGCTGCTCAGCAGCAGCCATAACACTGGCATCTTATTTGCTTCCCAATACAAAGCACAGTACGATGAGTTGCTCTGGGGAACGTTAACTCTAGCTCACCCAAACCCAGTACAGCTTCTTGAACCCTCTCTATTTATGGCTCTTTACAATTTGCCCTCATTTAAATGAGGAATTGGACCAGAGGTCCCCCAGAGGTCCTTTTCAACTGACACTTTTTAAAGCTTTTATGATTTCTAAGTGCGTGTGTAAGCACGAAATACTTGGAGATTTTACAAGTAAAGAATAAGTAGGTTTCGGGACTGAAAGAGTTTACAGGAGGAGAGAACACCTCCAGTGCCTTATGTAAGACAACGTGGAAAGGATTTACTGGTGATGAGCAAGTTCAGTAGTGGTTTTTGTCGGAAAGGCACTTGATAAAGTAATTACAGATGAGAAGCAGGAAAATGTTTGAGGAAGAGGAGAATTTGAATAGCTAATGCATAGATACAAGGCAACTTTCTATTCCAAGGATGGAAGTAATCTCACCATACTACTACTCATTAGAATAGCTATCTAAAGGCTAAAAGACTAAGTTAGTTTTCTGGCTTCCCTCTTCAATCAATGGACTGATAATATTTTAGAGGACAACCTGCTCTGTGTTAAAACAGGGGTAAGTTGGGATAGTCACTGATAATAAGATTTGTTAGTATTATAGTAATATTTTCAATTACAAACATTTTTTTCTTAATGATGATATCCATGCCAAGTGTTGCATTTAATTTAAAATATTTAATTTAAAATGTTAACCTGATTTCAGTTTAAATGCATTTAAGAGTTTCATTAATCTAAGCGTAGAAACAACTTGGTCTTTAATGACAGATTTAAAGCTGCAAACCTTTGAAAGAATTCTACTCTAGAAGCAAGTCTAACATTTCTTGTTCTTTCCCTTGTTCAGGTAATACTTGGAATAGATGAGAGGTTAAAGTACACTAGTATATTTTGTAAAATAAATCACAGAATGGTAGAGGTCAGAAGGGACCACTGGAGGTCATCGGGTCCAGCCAGAAACAGGGCCACCTAGAACCAGTTTCCCAGGACAGTGTCCTCATGCTTTTGAGTATCTCCAAGCAGGGAGACACCACAGGCTTCCTGGGCAACCTGGGCCAGTGCTCAGTCACTCTCAAAGTCCAAAAGTGTTTCATGATACTCAGAAGGACCCTGCCTCTGGTCCTGTCACTGGGCACCAGTGAAAAGAACCTGGTTCCATCCTCTTTGCACCTTGCCTTCAGGGCTTTATATGCATTAATAAGATCCCCCTGAGCCTTTTCTTCTCCAGACTGAACAGTCCCATCTCTCTCAGGTTTTCTTCAGAAGAGAGGTACATCAGTCCCTTCATCATCTTTGTGGCCCTTCACTAGACTCTTTCTAGTATGTCCATGTCTCTCCTGCTGGAAAGCCCAGAACTGGGCACAGTACTCCAAGTGTGCAGAGTAGAGAGGGAAGGATGACCTCCTTCCACCTGCTGACAGGTGTGATAAAAGCTTTCAGGATTGCTGTTGTTCTAACCTTTGTCAGAGGTAGTTTTCCATGGGCAGTGCGTTGTTTGAGCATTCACCAGCAGCACAATGTGTGCAAAAACATTTTTTTTATTTTACACATAAGTAATCAACCTCAGGGGAGCAATTGGTTTTATCTCTCTTCTGTTAAAAGGCACTAGCAATGTTTAGGGTGAAAGTAGTATTTTAGATCTATGAAAAAAATGTATTGAGGTTTCAAAACTTCTGTATGTCAGTGAAACCATTACTTTTCATGGTCAGGTGGTGGCTAAGGGAGCAGTCTTGCTTGTGTGAGAACCAGTTTGAGTTCTCTACGATGGCTGATTCAGAGAAGAGGCTTTTAACCTGGTACCTGACTCTGATAACATGTGATTAAAGACTATCTTATTCCCTCTCATTTCTGTCTTAGAGGAGAAAATTTTGTTGTGGGCTAAAAATATTCTCCAAAACTTTTGTTTGTTGTTTTGTTGGGTTTTTTTTATAGCTCTTGTTGTATGAACTAGATCTCAATGGAAGCCTTAGCCTTTTTTTACCAGTGACCTCAACAGTGGTTAGAAAGGAACTGAAGCTAAACTTGAATCGTCAAGCACTGACTTCTTTTCTACAAATGGCTCTTGTTTGTTTTATGAGCAGATAAATTCTATTGAAGTGTGAGAAGCTGATCAAAGTTACAGATGGTGTCATGAGAAATGGACAGATCAATCTTGGTCAATTAAGGGAGAGTTTTGAGAGAAACGGCCAAACTTTGGACAAGTAAACGGGAAGTATAAGGGACTGGTACCAAGATAACTATATTCCTAATATCGTTTAATGCCAAGATCACCTAGGTAAACACATCAGAAATTTAGGTACAGATGTAGCAAAACTAGGACCAATGGAAGAGAAGTAATTATGGCAGGATTGTTAATTTGGGAGGACAGAGGAGCAGAGAAGGCTGGATAGAAGTGTGGACATGGGAAAATGGAGAGTGGGCAAGATAACAGGCTCTCAGGCTCCACCCATCTGACTCTAGCAGCTTGGGAAGGAGACCTCTCCTGAGTCCCAAAGCCTATCAGATTTGTCTACGTGCCATAAAGGCTGATATGTTTGTGGTCATTTTGATTATATATAAAAACTCTTCAGAGGCACTAACATCATCTCCCTTGAAACCAGACATAAAACCAGCAGAGCAGTGAACAGAAACTAAATGAAAACAAATTCAACAATTCATCTATTAATTACAAACAACACAATTAGTCTGAAAGTTAGTGATGTGAATTTTAACTTGATAGTATTTCTTAAATTCAAGTCTTATAGTTGCTGAATGTGCTTTTATTCTACTCTGGCTGCAAGTATGTAATAATGTGCTTTCATTAATGGGTTAGAAAAGCTGAATGTGTTAGGTTTGAATATATAATGTAGCTGTATTTTACATTTACATGTTAAAAAAGTATTTTCCCTTTTCAGTATGAATTGTATGCCACTTGAAGAAAATTATACTCATAAAATATTATCTAAAAGCCTAAAATATTCACATTTCATTCGTTTAAGTAGAATGTGTAAATTGTTTTCATTCAAAATCAAATCATTTCGACTTGCACAGATTCTTAAAACACATCTGATGATTATCTTGTGACTAAAAAGACAAATAATGGACAAACTATTAAATCCACAAAGTAATGAGTGCTGAGCATTGAAACAGGTGCTTTATGGATACTATACCATATGTTTTGAGCTCAGCTTTGCTGGGAATTCCTTATAAATTTCTTCTAGCATTAAAAAGTAAACTGTCTCTCCTCTGTAACAATCTGACATGTACAGATAACAGATGGCTTGCAAGGCCTTACAGGTTCTTTTTCCTTCACAAAGAAGTGTTAAAAATGAAGCGTATCATCTATTATTTTCCTGTGCCCTTTTTATCACTTTCTGACTAAACAGAAGTGATGTATTACAGGGCAGTTGCCCGCACTGTGACATTTCAGATGTGATTATCAAAATGCAGCACACCGGCGGTTGGGGTTTTTTAAATGAATGTGACAGGGGTTAGCATTTCACAAGTGCACACTCTGTAATCTCAGCACTTCAGTAATTCATTGGCTTGTCTGCATGCCACCGCAGCTGTACCCACAACTCTGTGGCACAAATTTTAAATTTCTTAATCTATGAAAATCTACAAACTCATAGAATTCTGAAGTATTATGTTTTAAAGGCAACATAAACATACTGTGCAGACTGAAGCTTTCATCTAAGGTGAAGTTTGGCCAGGTCCCTCCATCTAGCGTCTCTTGGCAGCTTCTCTCTTCCTTAAGGACAACGTCTTTTAATGATGCAAATTTTGATGAAAAGCTAGGACGCCTTTTATCAATCGCTGTTTGCATATTGGTCAGACACAGCAACACAGCAAAGGGAAGTGTGTTGACTATCAAAAGAAGAAACTGGAGAGAACAGAAAGTAATAAGCACTGAAAATCACTTCAACTGGTACAGTAGGAAGTAGAAAAAAATCACTGGTTTTGAGGATATCTCAGAAGAAACTTCCATTACTGTCATTTCCCATCATATTAATCTTTCTTGAGGGAAGTTAGGACTAAAAACTTCAGGGGGAGAAAAATTATTCCTCCCCCTCTTCTATGCACTAGTGAGGCCCCACCTGGAGTACTGGATCCAGTTCTGGGCACCCCAGTTCAAGAAGGACAGGGAGCTACCGGAGAGAGTCCAGCTCAGAGCCACTTAGCTTATGAAGGGAGTGGAGCATCTCCCTTCTGAGGAGAGGCTGAGGGAGCTGGGGCTCTTTAGCCTGGAGAAGAGGAGACTGAGGGGTGACCTCATGAATGTTTATAAATATGGAAAGGGCGAGTGTCAGGAGGACGGAGCCAGGCTCTTCTCGGTGGCACCCAATGACAGGACAAGGGGCAATGGGTGCAAACTGGAGCAGAGGAGGTTCCATTTAAAGGTAAGGAAACACTTTTTCACAGTGAGGGTGACAGAGCACTGGAACAGGCTGTCCACAGAAGTTGTGGAGTCTCCTTCTCTGGAGACATTCAAAACCCGCCTGGACACGTTCCTGTGTGACCTACTCTAGGTGATCCTGCTCTGGTAGGGGGGGTTGGACTCGATGATGTTTTGAGGTCCCTTCCAACTCCTAACATTCTGTGATCCTGAGAAATGGAATGATTAGAGCACACAGGTGATGGAAACGTGGTCTGACCTTTGGTAGTTTTTGCTATGTTATAGACATCTGTGGACTATTTAAATTTCATTTGTCTCTATTTGCTTTTTATTGGATGAAGGCTTTTTCACTGCACTAACAATTTTTTATTTATTTTTCTTGATTTTTGTTTTGTCAGAAAAGTAGTTCATTCTTAGAGTCAGACACATGAGTTGGTGCCAATTTCTTCTGTCAAACTGAGTAGCCTCTATGTTCTATGCTTTGATTAATATATAAAAGCACATAAGTAATTCTACTATTTTAAGCTGGCTGTGAGTCAAGGCATATATAAAGGCTGTCCATTGCTTCAGTATTATTTCATGGTAAAAACCGATTTCAAATCTCTTCTGCTGTTTCATCTATTTACTTTTAGGAATAAACCAAACTCTGGTATTCAAAGAAATCAGAGAAACACATTTTATTATTACTTAACTGACTGTAGAAAAGTAATGCTATAGATTTATATTTAAATGGAAGTATATTCCCCCCCCCACCCCCTGCCAGTGGTATATAACATCTGTAAATAATACATGAAAAGACCACAGCAGAAATATTCAAAGTTACATGAAAACATGGTTGTAAAACACAGAGGAGGGGAAACTGTTGATTTGAGTCCTCTGTGAATATTCAGCTCTATCGTAAGGAACAGAAATGTTTCTGTTAATGCTGCAATCCAACACTAGTCTTATGGGGACACTAAGCTTTCTGATAATGATTTAGATGAGCAGATCTGTGACACTGAGGCAATTCTGACCACAACCAAAACCAACATTTGAGGAAGATGTTGATCTGTGTAAAATAAGGGTATGATAAGACAAATTGGTTGTGTGTCCTCCCTTACCTTGTAGGAATAGCTGAGGCACCTACTCCATTTTCTGTTTTATAACAACCTGAGGAAATGTCATCTTTAACCATGTATTTTATTCTTGTTGCACTGTGTACTCTACAGCTACTTTGACAATAAAATTATAGTTCTGCTTATGGAAATAGCAATTTTTTTCAACTCTTCAACAGAAATGTTACTTCTGGAAATGGAATTATGGAGAGTGTATGTGCTGTTGAAAGATTTGAAAGGAACTGAGACTTTTACCGCGAGAGAGAGGGGCATTAAGGGATCTTTCCTGCCCCACCTCCTTTTCTCCTAGCGTAATACTTTCAATTCATTACAACCCAAACTGCTGTGAAATGTCATTTCTAAAACCAGTCCTTTAAAAAGAATATTTTTGAATGGGGGGTTGTTTGTGGCTCTTTTAAAGAAAAGCTTTGTGGGGAAGGATTCAAAATTTTGCAGCATTTAGAAAAAAATCTTTTCCAACCTTAGTATTTAGATATAAGAGCATAATATATAAAGTCTACTAAAGCATAATAAGTTTCTGCAGTACACACATAAAAATCCAAATTCTGATATCTCTAATTTTTCATACACACGTATCATAATCTATTTCATTTTACAGTTCAGCAAACTGAGAACATCCATTCTACCCCACTGTGAGAAACACATTAGCAGCTAGGGAATCCGGGATCAAAACATGCAGTGTTGCAAATTACTGAAGGAGGGTTGTTTGTCCTGCTAACCCGTTGATTGTGCACAGTGATGGGTTTTCATGGTGCGTTTGAACCCCTAGATCAGCAAGTACTGACAAAATAAGTTATTTGTGAATGCTAGACCTCTATCTGCCTGGAATCCTTATTTCATCTGGGATCCTGTGGTAAATGGAATGATTTCTGCTATCGCTGTACCATTAAACTGTGGATTTTAGACTGCACCATATTTTCTGTGTGTGTGTGTCTGCAAAAAAAAAAAATAAAAAAAAATTTCTCTAGTAGAATGTTACAGCAGTTGTGCATCAACATGGATGACAGATAACCATAAACTTCTTGTTGGTTGATGAGGATTTTTGTACCTCCTGTGTTGGTTACCAGTTTCACATTTGGATTTGAATGGTGGTAGCATGCATGCCATCAACTGATAACTTAGATTCTTAGGTTCTTCTTCGGATAGATGCTTTGGTATTTCCAACATCAGCCTGCGCGGTATCCCATTGTAAGCACCAGTGTCATTCCAGTGATTGGGTTCACTTATATGGTTTTATATACTTTGACTTTGAAATGATTTTTTAAGAATTATGATACTTTTTTGGCAGTGGAAGGAGCATGACCGGTATTTATTGCAGTTAAATTTGGTGTTTTGTTTTTTTTTTAATTTTTTTATTGGGCCCCTCTCACAAACATCTTTTTGCAAAATCTTTACTGTTGTACGGAGGGGAAAAATAATGAACAGAAAAATGTGATGTTACAGTACTTTCTGGTTTTTCGTGCACCTTCAGAAGAAAATACAATCACTGTAATCATAGCCAGTATTGCTGCTATTTTCTGCATTGCAATGGGTAAAGGCACTAAATGACAATAATACATGTGCAGCATATGAATTGGAACTGAGGCACGGATCAGAATTTGCTTTGCAGACGGACATGTAATAGCAGGCATCTACAATGCAGTAGCAAAGCTTACATTGTATTTCAGAGAGAACAAACCCTAAAGTGATATATTGACCAGTAGCTGATTGAGTAGCTCACTAAACTGATATCCCTGTTGGCTCGCGAGATCTGATAATGATAGCAACTTTGACACTGCCTGATAGATTAATGAATTTACATTAATTTTATCCTTGGTCTATAACAGGGGGAATAACCTTACTCTGCATCCACCTGACAACTGGTGTCTCCAGTTATGGCACCTTTTTTTTTTTTTTGTTGGATTTTAACAGAGGGAGGGGGAGAGGAGTTAAGGAGAAAACTCACACCAGAGGGGAGAGCCAGACTAGAGGACCATGTGGCAAGATGAATAAACAAAACACTTTAAAAAGTGGTGGGGGGGAAATACAGTGCCCCAATGACATTCCTCTTCATCTTATGCAAAATTTAAGTCTCAGGGGAGAACTTGCAGTGCAGGATTCAGAGAAATTATGCTAAGGGCTTAGAAGGCAAGATAGAATTTGAACTAGTATAAATGACACGTTTGTGTTTGCGTTTTTTGTTTTAAATGTTTATTTTGTCTGCCTTTATTCTTATGTGGCATTCCCTCACTGTGATTCTCTTGCATCATTCAGTAAAATGATCCTTTGTAGCGGGAACTGAAAAATGCACATTAGAGAAGTGAACATGGAAGCAGGCTACTGTATGCAATTAATTTATTCAAGGGAACGTGAGGCAGAAAACCCAACCTAGCAACCAAGCAAAACAGTCAGGTAGATGAGCCATTTATTTCCTGGGAGAAGAAGGTTTAAAGTTTTGCTTGAAGCAAGTGAAGCAGATCTTCTCACAGCAGCGAAGAGTAAGCAATATTATGCTTTCTGCTAATAAGCTTCTGAATAAAAAAACAGAATTTAATGCACGGAAGCTAGTGTACATCATAGAGTGGTTTATTATATGCTTCTTTATTGTTGTAAATCAGTATTAAAATATGAATGGGGTAGCGGGCAGAGGAACTGAAGTGTAGATGTGACCTGTCATTTTCATCTCTGCAGAAGGGGAATTTTTTCTGTCATGCTTTCACCCTCACTAGAAAACACAGGTTTAAGTGAATATATTCATAAACACGTGTACGATTTTTCTCTTGTGAAACTGTTTATAAATGACTGAAGCTGTGTGCTGTGGAGGGAGAGTCATGAACAGTAGTAGCAGAGAATACAAATGCCTAGATAGAATTCTGTGCTCCTTCCCACGCTGCAGGACCATTCCCTGCAGAGGAGCTGTCAGTGGGTTGCTGGCAACGTTCTCGTTTCCTCTCAATATGCAGAAGCACAAGCCCGTTGCCAGCACAGCTTCTAGAGAGGATCAGTACCCAAAATTACCCCTTTTCTTTTGTCTTTGATAGACAACGGAACCTAAGTAGAGCTTTCTCTGCTTGTAGAGCTCAGCATTTTCATATGAATGGTATCCTCCCCTGGTAAAGGCTGTGGAAAACCCTTTAAATTGTGGATTAGAGTTTTCCTGCCTTTGCTACAAAAAGAGCTAGCAGAATTTAGGCCCCGAGGGCATGCAATCTGTAAATGTAATGTATTAAGATGAAAGAAGGAAAAAAGCTGCTGGATGACATTGAGGGAAACTGGTCTCTTCACCCTAATGCTGGCTTAAATCAGTCAAGGTTTGATGTTATGATACACTTGTCTCAAGTTACTAGTATTACTCTTATTTCAAAGGATGGAAACATATTCCTGTTTAAGATCATCAAGTTCAACATTAACCCAGCACTGCCAAGTCCAGCACCATATGTACACATCTTTTAAATACCTCCCGGGATGGGGACTCCACCAGTGCCCTGGGCAGCCTGTTCCAGGGCTTGATAACTCTTTCAGGGAAGAAATTTTACCTAATGTTCATATCACAACATGTGACATAAATATGAACAACTATCACTAGGATGGTTTGGCTGCAGAAATGATTCTTCTCAAGGGGATGTGTAAACTTTGTTAGAACAATCACAGTCTTTCAACTGTGATATAGTAGAATATCTAATGCATATAGAGAAGGAAGTAGAAAAATGATGACATAATAGTTGGAATGTTCTGAAGTTAAATGCAAGGGCAGACAAACCGAGGTTAATTCTGCCTTAAACTTGAAAGAGGCTAATAGTTTCATATTTCAAAGGTATTAAAAAGGTCACGATTAACTCTCAGTTAAATTTGTTCTGTCTTACTGGGATCCCGTAAGTGAAAACTCTTAGCAGATCCCACTTTTTTTCATTGTCCTGTTGGACTGTAGTGATTAGCTCCTCACAGTTTAAAAGGTGATTTGACATTGAGCCAACAGCTGCAACAGAATATTTTGTCACTGTGTATTTTCTGTTCAGCTATTGTGAACATTTTAATAAATCTGAATTGAATTCCATATAAAAAGCCAAAATTTGAAGAGAAAAATTAGAAGACAGTGTTGGAAGACTTGCCCTTCTGGATCAGATCACAATTTCCAGCAGCCTTAACAGTGCAATCTCAGCTTCTTGCAGTCATCAACATTCCCCTTTAGAAAAAAAATCCTGTTAAAACATCTAGAGGCGCTGAATATAAACAAGTCAGTGATGACAATGTTCATACCTTACTTCATACCTTAGGACTATTTCCAAATACTCCTGTTTTATTTTTTTCTTTCTTCTGTCAACATCAGGAGTCTGAATGCGCTGTGTGAACAAACTAGCCTGGCTAGCTGGTCTAGGAAAGTGGGTTTAATAACTGGGAGGCTAGACTGTTGTTTATGTTCCCTAGGTTCCCATGCAGTATTTTGCTTTCACTAGTGGAGAAAACCTATAAAATATGACCAGGTGATATGTGGATAATGGATGATTTAGGTGCCTTCAAACTCATGACATAAACACACAGAAGGACATGGCATTGCCAGTGTTTAGGGTATTTAACATCAAATACTCATAAACCAAGTACAATTTAAACTGCAACCCCAGTTACTAAAAAAATCTCATCAGTTTCTGTCAGTCACAGCACGAATGTTAAAAGTTGGCAGAGATAGAGCACTTTACTACTCTGTTTACTGAAGAGTAATCTTTAAGAACTTACCTCTAGAGAGTAAAAGACTTCTGACTTTTTCAGTGCTACATCAGTTTCTGTCTTCTCTTGCATGCAGATACTTTTCCTGATGCTTCATGATGAAATTAACTGCTTTAGAAGTCACTATCACTTTTATATGGGTAACAGTGCTGAATGATTAAATCTATTGTCTGCACTTCCTATAAAAGTCATTAAAGTGGAAAAGAGCTACCTCTAATTTGAAATTCTGCCTTTAAGGTCATTATCATTTTACCTCTTCTGCCTTGTCTGACACATACTGGTGTAGGCTCTAAGAGTAGATTAATATACCAAATTTCCATTTAAAAAAAACCAAGGCAGTACAATCTCTGTCAAGTCAGAAAATGGGAAAATACCCATCAGGACATTGCTCTCAGAACCTTTAGTTTTCCTGTCAATGACCCATAAAGTTATTCCCAAAGACATCCATCCCTTTTTCTTTCTCTACATTATTGCTTGTTCATCATCAGATTCTTACAACCATGATGGTGAAGAGCGGTCTCATTCTGTGTCCTTTAGCAGATTCACTCAAAAACTGTAATTTGAAATGCCGGGAGGCATTAAGGTGCCTTATGCTCTAATTGTTCACTTGTCCACTAGACTCATTACTAGTCCTGAATACTGATCAATGAGATTGTAATAGTTCTGATGGGTAATGTCTGATTCAGCGCTCAAATGGAAATGATCCTGTGTATTAGCTGGCATGCATCAGCAGCTGGAATTTTCTAGTATTAAACATGGGCTTAATAAAGTAAAGAAGAATTAAGTGTACCAATGCCTTCATACACAAACTCTTTCTACAGAAAATTCCTGGAGCACGTTCAGTGGAATTGGTCTATCTGAGGGTGAGAAATATCTTCTGTCAGTCCAGCAAAGCAATCAAGAACTGTGGTAGCCTGTGCAGATTCTCTGTCACCCAGCACTAGCTGAATATAATTGGATAAAACATAGTCAGTTTGCTCATACCTAAAGCAACAACCTGAAGGAACCCACTCTCACAAAACCGTTATCTTATCCTAACTCTGTACAGTCAAAGAAATGTCAGGGGGAGCAGCTGAATTATCCAACTGGCAGGATGTTGGATTAGGACCGGGAAGCTGCGGCTGGTTTCATATTTGGCAGATGTCTCTGAAGTTATTACCCTAAGTACTTCAAGGGGACAGTTCATTTGACCTAGGACATCTATGTCAGATGTGATTTGTTTCTCTCTACCTATTGATTATAGAGAATATAGTAGCTTTGAGTTTAAACTATAGTTTTAGGTAATGGAGAAGTGAGGGGGAGGGGAAAAAATGTGGGAAAGTCCTACTTATCTGCTCTCACCAGAATTTTGCGGTTCTCCACATTTTCTCAAGCTTATTCTTGTTTTTGTTTAGATTTAAAGCTCATCCAGGGTAGAGGAGGTTCACTTTCTTTAAAAAGGCCTGTTGCAAAGGGATTGCAATCTCTTTTGAATACTTAAAGGCTACAGTAATAAGAAAGGCAACAAAAGCCCATCTTGAAATTTAATCTCAAGACTTATGTGTATATATATGCATGCATTCACACACCTGTATATTTAATGAGATAACATTCTTTACATTTGCTGAGGTCAGTGTTTTTGCCAAAGGAGAGGTTTGACCCTTAGTATCTCAACTTGTATGCAAAAAAGGATAACCCTTGGAGTGAATTACAACTGTTGTAAAAGATAAGTAATTGATAAATGGTGCCAGAGTGCATGGGAGGTGTGCCTAAGAGCTCTGAGCATTTGGAGAAAATAAACCCCAGAATTATTGCTGGTGTAACTCTCCTGTCTTAGTGTTATTCCCTTTATTCTTCAGATCATTGGCTACAGGTGATCAGGCTCTTCCTGCAAATGACAACATGTTCTTACCTGCATGGTTACATGCTTAAACAAGGATCCACAAAATGATGAAAACCTATTAAAACACTTTTTTTAGGTGTACATTCAAACACACAGTGTTTGACCCACTTTTCTTTCATCGCAATTATTTGGAATATTGCTCTCGTGTCAGTGGCAAAAATCTGAAACTTGTAAAAAGGAAAGTGAATCGAAGCAGTGCTAGTAACTCAGAAATACTCCAATCCAATGCCTTTCTACGCAACCATATTTCTAGATCATTATATGGAATTCATGGCACACATTGACCAGTATATGGAAGTCATTGTTCAGGGTAATTGTTACAGCTTATGCCAGTATCCTCTCTGTCCTTAAGAGCATCCTTGGGTGTAATCAGGTCATTAACTATGAAGCAGGTGAATCTTCCCTGAAATCCAGTCCTTTCTGCTTTGCATATCAGGGCCACAGTAAGGAAATACATGGCTTGCCATAGTAAAGGAGGTTTCTAATTTCATCTCCAACTAAAATAGTTTATCTTTCATGATCAGTCTTTCTGAGTTTAATCATCTGAAATAGACTTAGTGTTAGGAATGCTTGAATTTAAATAACTCTACTCTCATCTCTATTCATGATAATGACAGCAGGAAGGATAATTTCACCTCTTGCTCTCTTGTTGGTTCTCCTAATCTAACCAAAATACCAGTAATTCTAATGCATCCCAGAGATGTTTGGTTTGCAAGAATACATTTTTAGGAAGCTTATTCAGTGCAGGTTTCATGAGACAGTGACTAGAGTGGTAGTTGAGGGTTTTATTTATCTATATGTTCTTGAATTTCAATCTGAGGTGGCATGTGTATGTCAGAAAATGAAACTGTTTTAAGGCAACTTCCTAAACTTCAGTGTTTGATTCAGACTTAAGTGACTGTTTCAAATGAATTTTGGTTTGGGTTTGGTTTTTTTTGGAAGAGATTCATTCATCTCTCTTATGAGTGGGAGCCAACATTTGTTGTTTGGAATGTGGAGATGATTGGGTTGTGGCAATTTTTTTTTTTAATTCAGTTTTCTTGGGTTAGGCATGTTACTTTTGTAAGGAAAAAAATGTACCCAGCAAATTTGCTACAATGGCTTTCAAATATCAAAATATAGCAAGGACTTACAACAGTTTTAACCCGCTCGTCATGCAACTTTTACATTCAGTTACCATGGTTAAAACAGAGAATGAACAGGGTTATATCTGGGGTGGGTGCAGAGCAGCTGAGATCACACCTGGCCCAATCTGCAAAGGAATCATAATACTCCCAGACATCCACCAGCTGTGGCTTCTTTCTGACTTTATGGCTTCTTACAGAGATGCTGCTTATAGCAGGACCTGCTTCTGCTTAAGTCAAGGTCTGGCTTACCTGTTTAGAGTACTGAATTTGAATCACTGTAATCTTCACAAGTTCTTCAAAGTCTCTACACGTGCAAGGATTTTGCCTTCCTTTTCTTTCCAGTATATTGGTACTTGTTTATGATCAGATTTATCTTCAGATTTTTACAGTCTCCTTTTCCAGTTGCATACTATTATCACCTCTTTATGCTAATGCTCTCCCTAGCTGCTTGTATTATAACCCTTCCGTTTATCATCTTATTGTGTGTGATCTACGATAGTCATTAGCTTCCTATTCTCAGATCACTTTTTGCCTTCTCAGCATGCCAGATGACCCTTTTATCACTCAGCCATGTTTCACAATCAGCCCAGATAATGCTTCATACTTTCTTACTATTCCTTAGCTTTTTATTTTTCTGCTACTTATTACCTCTGCCATTCGTTTCTCTGCAACAAGGCTTGTTTTAGTGCTTACTCAATTACACCAGGTTTTTGCTAGTACTCTGTCAGTTGTTATCATTGCCTGGATAGTATGTTATTGATTTGCATGATTCAACATATCAGAGTATATAATTCCTAGCAAATGTCTTTCTCCATCAAGTTTATTTAATCCCGTCTTGCTAGTCTCCTCTTCAGACCAGACTTCATGAGGCCGACAGTACATTAACTACTTATCTTATTGATTCTTGCAGCTTACAGAGTGCTTCATCCATAATCTTACACATTCTGCCTCAATTCAGCCAACTTGTAATTCTTGCTCTGGATATGGCTACTTAGAGCACTTGTTTAATGTGTATTTTAGACAATTTATATGCCTGAGTTGATACTTTTGCAGCCACTGCATAAAATGTTTTCAGCTCATTGGCTGCAAGGTACTTAAACTTCTATTTCCCAAAGCTTCCTTCAAGTTTTATGATTGCTCATGTCAAATAATGAACTTTAAAAAAAAAAATTAAAAAATCATTGTTGTTTGTTGTTGTTTCATCCTAAAGATCTTTTCATCAACAGCATGACTTTTAGGATCTGAGGGACTTGTAGACTTTTATATGTGAATAATTTTCAAAAAGAAGCCTTCTTTGGTCCTATCTAAATCCTCCTCAGTCTCACAGGGGTTTTAATAAGGTAACTGCTCAGATATCTGTAAATCTTATCTTCTGTATAAAGTTTTAACTGCCACATGCAAACAAATCTGGATATTGCATAAAATACCATAAACTTTGTAATATGAGGATGGGAAAAAAAAAAGGTAGACTGAAAACTTTTTTGGATAAGCAAATCAATCATTGAGCCATGAAGTTTACGTACTTCATGGGCTGTAGGACTAAAAGGAACATTCCCAGGAATAGATACTGTGGCTTTAGTTTTCCTGTTATTTTAAAAAATTCCAAAAGTAGTGGAACATTTTCCAGATCAGGATTATGCAGGGTTGTAGTCACTAGCACAGACTTCTGAAACATTGGTATAACTATCCAAATATAAGGATAGCTATTTATTTGGGTAGCTATCCTAAAATGTATTTTTAATCTTTCTGCTTTGATATTTTTTTCAGGTTTAATCAGCCTCCTGGATTTGGCTAACAAGTGGTTATAGAAAAGGCATGGTTGAGCCAATTCAGAATTTTGCTGAAGAAATAAAGTTCTGCAGCAAAAGGAAGTCCAGCAGTGGAAAAAGTATTGACTAAATGGCTCAACATTGAAGATAATTTCTTTCCATTTCAAACCTATGACTCTATGCACTTACAAAACAGTCCAGCCACAAATTGATTTCAGTATGTCTCATTCCTACAACAAAGTACAGTCAGAGTAGATGGATTTTTTTTTTTTACTGCAAAGCATATATGAGGCTAAATATTTTTATACTGTCCTATATTCTGTACTGTTCTTTATCCAGAAGCAGACTGACAGGGGACAAGAGGGTGGTGTATAAACTTAATAGCCATTCATTCATCTTATCTTCCTGTCAGACAGGCAACACCTGGGGTTTTCTGGTCACCTTCATCATTAATCACCTGGAATATGTTACAGTGTTCTGACAGAGAAGTATAAAATTCTCTATTATGATGATTAGGAAGAGAGATTGTAGAAAGATTAGCTCATTGAAAGGGAAAAATATTTTGAGATCCTTGCTTTGATGTCAGTAAGGAATTACCACTATGCAAAAGTCTTCTCAAAATAATAACATAACACTAGCCTACCTTTGCAATTTTTCTTTTTTCCGCTGACTTTTCTAAAGCCTTTTTTTTTCCCCAAGGTATATCACTGATGACCCTGTTGTACATGGAGGTTATATAAAGCATGCTGTACACCTCTACATAAGATAAATTAATTTGTTATGCAACAAAGATATTGTAGAGCAACCCCAACTGGAGTGGAATTTTTCTAGTGTACTCTTCTGAATTTTAACTCTGCTCCCAAGGAAGCACAGGGAAGGTTTACCTCTAGCATTAGAGAGGCTAAATGAGTTAAAAACAAGTGAGTTGTTTCAATAATTAAGCAGCTGATTTTTCCAAGTGTTCTAAATTCAGTTTAGACTGCTATGTAGAGGTCAAGAGAAAATGTATGAACAACCATAAACCTTAAAAATGGGAACTCATTAAAAAAATCACAAGCTAAGTCTGCTTGAATACATCTTACAAGCCGAGTTTTTTTAAGCATAACATTGTGTAATAGAATCATACCACTTCATTGCACCCACATTTTTTTTCATGAAATACATCATTGCTCTACTTGAAAAGTCTATATAGCATGACTGTAAGCACATGCAAATTAGGTTCTTTTATGCCATATAATACCTCTTATTCAGATCTTTGCACAAGATGCAATTCCCACAAGATCCCAGGGACGTAGAGAAATAGTCTTATCCCTCTTCTACAGAAAACTGGCTGAGGTGTTCATCAGCTGGGGGAGAACTCTGAAGTGCTCTAACAGGAACTCCAAACCTGCAAACTGAGTATGTTGGCTGTTTAGCTTCAAATATATTTGCCATTTCCTAGATCTGAAAATTAAAAAAAAAAACCAACCAAACAAACAAAATCCAAAAAACCCTCTTTGTTTGTTGCAAAAACTGCCTGTGGTAAGCAGTTAGTTGACAATTCTCACTAGATTTCTAAGTGATGTGGCACCTGAGTCCTGTGAGGTATCAGCACAGCTTTACACACCATCATGGCAAACCCTGTTATAAAAGGGGCACCTGTCCTGACAGCTGACATATAGAAACAAAAAAAAGATCCCACTATACTCAGTATTTCCCGTTAGTTATTTCTAGCACATTTCTTGCTACTGGTAGAATATTTTTTTGTTCTTCTTTCTGAGGGGACTGATTCTTCTCACACAGTTTTTAGTGTCATGGCCCTGAAGTCTGCTTGCACAGTTTTCTCTTTCATATGGAAGCAAGTTCCTGAAATGTAGATGTTAATACATATCGTAAAATGAATCTAACCCTGTGAGACTTCCCATGATGTGCAGAGGAGATCTGCGGCAAAAGAAGAAGGTGTGCTTTAGTGATTTCTTCCTGTCTGACTTTCTTCTCTTCTCCCTACCAAGAAGACCTCAGAACACATTTATTCCAAGTGATCGGAAGGTGCCTTCAGTGCCTAATATCAAATAAACACCTTTCAACTTACCATGAAGAGCAGCCTAGTGGAGCCATATAGGATGTAAGTGGATTTAGAGAGCATGGCTGTGTTTCACAAAAGTACAATAGATACCAACGTGTTTTGCCACCTTTACATTTTCCAAGTCTCTCTGTGCTCTGGGGAATTGACCTCATATGGCTCTTAAATAAACCTCCTTATCCTTCCTCTGATAAGTTTGATTTGTGTTTTAGAAAGAGGATTCACCCATTGTTGTTTCATTCACATCATTTAGCAGCCATCAGGTGATAAAGGACTTTTGACTACTCATCGACATCCTTTGAACTGAGAACTAGAGGCTAAAGGCTTCTTATCCTACTAGCAGTCCCCCTCCATTATCATGATTGTAATACAATCAGCAGGGATTAACAAATACCTGTGCCTCTGTTCAGGTCTGGGCGCACACACAGAACAAAAAGAATTTAGTAGTGAGTGCACACAGGGATGAAAATAACTGAAATCCTGTTGACACTACTCTTTTATTTGACCCTTTAAGCTAACTGGTATTTAGTTTCACTGGGGACTTCAAAATTGGCATTGAATAGGATTCCCAATGAGTTTTACATTCCTTGGCAGGTAACCAGTTGATACACTGTGTGTCTAGCAAACCCATTTCCACACTACATTAGGAATGTATCAAAGCAAGTCGAATCGCTTCTCTGCAAAAATGAAGGAATCTTGAGAGAATTTTGTGTCTGTGCCTTTAGTTGTTCTTCTGTCCCTAGTTATGATTTATAATCTGGCAGTGTAATTCCTTAAGCTGATATTGAATTCACAGGGCGACTTTCTTCCACAGTAAAAAAAAAAAAAAAATATTCTTTTTTTTTTTTTTATGAAAAGATGACTATGGAATCACCGTGCTGCATAGTGCAACTACATGGAAGCACTAAATTGCCATTATCTTTGAAAACTACCTCCAGATCATTGTTTTACAGAAACAGTGCTTCATCTTGGCATTTTCTTCTGAAAACAGTGCTATTCTCTATTACAAGAGATGGTGACAAAGTAAGATTTATTATTCGTATCTTAATACCTTTTTATGTTTTTTTTCATAGGCGTGAATTGTATTAACGTAGTAATCTAAGAAAGGAAAAGAAAGATAACCTACACATGACAGTGGATGTGCTTTTTAAATGTGAGGTTTTCTAGTATTCATTACAATTTCAAATACTTAGCTCGGTCGTTTCCGTAGTATTTTGCTGACTAAAAAATTCCCATGTTCATTTTACTGAGAAATATGTCTGGAAACGTTGCTTAACAAAAGGTGCTTCTGCCTTACTGTTTGCTAATTTTCAGAATTTTCCAGTGAATGAGTAAATATTTCAAGGAGTAGTTTGTTGTTTATTTTGTTGTTTTTTTTTATTGTGTGTATATGAACAGAAGTTTGTGTCTGAAGCTGCACATTTTGTTTTGATTGTAAGGGAAACAGTCTTGTGAAACTTTATGAGGAGAAATTTGATCTTTGAGTCACTCATCAGCAAATTATCAAAACCAGTGCAAGTATCCTCCAAATCTCCAGCAGAGTAGCTTGTCCTGTGGGAAAGGAGAAAGGGGATGAAAGGGCAGATGGAAGAATGGGAAGGAAATGGGAAGAGCCTTAGAAGATAAGAGTTTGTAAATCCCAGTATTGCCAGGAATCCTTCAGATCTGGCATTGCTTTACCTCAATCTGCCCTCCTCCAGTAATGACACTCACCGCCGTTTCACAGAATCAAGGATCATCAAGTCCAACTGTTACCACTTTCAAGTTCACCACTAAACTGTGTCTCTAAGTGCCACATCTACAGAGAGTAAGAAACACATATTCCCCGAAAAGGTTGTCAAGCCCTGGAACAGTCTGCACAGGGAAGTGGTTGAGTTCCCTGTCCCTGGAAGTATGTAAAACACGTGTAGATGTAGTGGTGAGGGACATGGTTTAGTGGTGGCCTTGGCAGTGCTGGGCTTTAGGATTGGACTCGATCTTAAGTGTCTTTTCTAACTTAAATGATTCTATGATTCTTTGTAACTTCTGTACTCGGGCTTAGGTCCTCAAATGCTAACACTGTTACCCCTGTAGTTTGTGGAAATAGAATGTGTGTGCTTATAACTTAGAAAACAATCTCACATTGCAAAATTGTCTTGTTGAAAATGTGGTCCAATGATTATATATTTCTAGAAAAGGAGTCTTTTTACACAGTATTTCTTCTTATTTACCAGCCAGGATATCCTCCAAGAAGAATGTTTGGAGGATTTTTGGTTGCTTTTAGCTCATTTGCTAAGATTCTGGTATACTAAGGAGAAGCCACTTGAACAGTTTGTCAGGTGAAGAAAGCAGCAGTCAGAGTCTTGTCTGTAGAGGTATATTGTCCGGGTTTGAGTTAGAATAGAACAATTCTGTTCAGTGATTTTTACTTTTCAGCTCAGTTCCTTTAACTGCACTTTCTGAAATGAGCAGCCTGTTTTCGCAGGCAGTGGCTGCTTCTAGCGGTGATAGTGCCTGATGTTTAGAGTTAGGACCAGGGACTGGTGTGCAGACCAAGGCCACTGCTTGTGTACCACCTTGGAGGGTGCAGAAAGAAAAAGCCGCACCTCCAGGGAGGAGTGGACAGATGGGGGTGCCCTTAAACTGACCAATGGGGTGTTCCATCCCATAGATGCCATATTTGGCTGCTGGGAGCCCTTACTCGGTTGCTCTCGGCTCGGGGGCTCTTGCTCTGGGTCCTTCCTCGTTTGGTCCTTCATCGTTCGGTCCTTCCTCGGCTGGAATCCAAAGAGGACTCTGTTCGTTCTGCCTTTGATCCTAATCTGAGTGTTCCTGAATCCAGTACTGGAATCCAACTCCTGAACATGGTTCCCTTCTGCTGCTGGGTCCTGTCTGGGACTTTCCTGGTGCCTGCTCCACAACATCAGTGGTGATGGTGATGTACATGCCATCAGCGGGTTTGGGTTCGATACTGGTCCTGCATATATTTGTAAATATTCCATTTTATTCTTCTTATTATCAGTTTCCATTTTTCATTAAAGCTGTTCCTGTTTCCTTTTCTAATCGATGGCTCTCTCCCTTATTCCTTTTCTCTTCCCCTTTGGGGAGGGAGGGGGATTAACAGAGAGTGCCTGTTATAGGTAGTGGGCTGCCCTGACCCTAAACCACAACATATACTAATGAAAGGTGAACAGCTGTCAATTAATTTGGTATTTTGTACTTCATTTCACTTGGAGTAAATAACGTCTTGTTCATTTGGGGCCGTCGCCTTCAGGATCTCAGAAGGCATTAGTAGTGGTCCTTCACTCAGTCCAGGATTCAAAACTCTTGGCCAGTTTAGCAAAACCTTAATGACATAAGTGGTTTAACTGAAAATAACATACTGTTTTGCACAATCTTATCCTAAAGCATTTTTGCTTCTGTCCACTGAAGCATGTGGCATTCAGATGGAACTGAAGTGGACTATAACATCTGTTTTGAAACCGCTTATTATTTCTGCTACCCTCATGCTGTCATTTCTGAGAAGATAAACCCATGCTGCTCTGTCCAGCCTTTCCTACATTACTTACTGTTTTCTGGAATGTGTGTGTGTTTGTTTCACATCATTCCTCTGCGTACAAGTCTTAAATGTCCAGTTGTGTTTTATGAAACCTTCCTTAAGGGCTTCCTTCTGTATTCCTGAAAAGAAGTGAAATTTATCACCTGTTTAAGAGGACCAGTGAAGAGATGACAGAGAATAACATTTTATTCTCTCCTTTCCTGTGAAGTTGCTCCCTAGTCATGGCCTTCTCATTTGTGTTGCTCGTAACTGTCTGAAACTAGTCATCTGAATATGAGTCAGTTTTTAATGCTCTTTTTTTTTTTTTTTTTCCTCCTCCTAGAATGACAATAAAGGGATATGGAGCAAGCTAAAAAGTACTGGGTATTGATTCTTTTAAATATGAACATCCATAGAAGACTGTGTATATATTTAATAGTACTATTGCAGTAATAAAGGCTATGTAAGATGTTTCTGGGTGGTCATTTAGTTTGTTCATCCATTCACATTTCTTCAGAATGACACATTTCTTTCCTCCTCAGTGCATTTTGCAAGACACATTAAAATTACTTTAAACATATTTTGGCAAAATCACTGATGCTTTAATTTTTATGTCTTTGATTTATCCTTTAGAATTCCCTGTTGCCACTGGGGTGTGGCAAACTATTTGTATTTTTCTTTCTAGCCCTCATAATGAATTTGTGTTATTCAGTAAAGCTAACAGTAGTTTCCCACCCTTTTACATCTTCTTCCATCAAGTCTACCTGCTGTGCCATGTGATACCACGTTACGACCTCAATCATGTGAGAAGAGAAATAAGATATATTTTTGTGTGTATAAGTGTGTATATATATGAATAAACTAAACAGACTCATCTGATTCTGTTCCTATATGTCTAGCTCCAGGTCAGAAGTGACCTTTTTGCCATCTAGGTTCAAAAGCATGGATCCTTATTACTGTGGAATCAAGGTACTTTCAAAATTCAACTCTCAGTTGTATTCTTTGAACCTTGCACTTGTTTGTCTCAAGTTTTAGCCTTTCTTCTTTCTTTGCAGACACATAACTGAAGTCCCAGGCTTCAAAGATGGAGTAAAAGGTTACACTATTTCTTGTTTGTAGAAGCCGACCAATTCCTTGCCCAAACTTGCTTTTTTTTTTTATTTCTAGTGTTGAAACGTATTTTTTATTTTAAAGTCATGTTATTGTACAGGAAGGGCAAAAAGGGGCACTGTGTGCAACTCCATGTGCACCTCCATGCATCTTTTATATAGATGAAAAAGAAGGAAGAAAACTTCTGTTCTCCACTTATATGGTTTCACTTCTTCTGTAAAGATGCAGAATCACCTTCAGACTAAAAGGCAGCTGGCTACTCAGACCCAGATTGAATTAACCAGAAAATAGATATCATTCCTTGAAAAACTCAGAAGTTTGTGTTTGGCTCCCCAAGGACAAGTTTTATCAAAACAAAAGCCATAGTGGTATAGCTTGAAGTGAATATTCTATTAACAATAAACATATTCTGCTTTCCTTAGCTCCCTGCATAATAAATGGAGATGCACTTACCCTGTTCAACATGATTTGTGTTTGCAAGCAGTGCAAATAGTCATTGTGCTTAGGTTTGCTAGTATTTGTGATATGAACAGTCAACATCACAATTGACAGTGAGCTTTTTGCCCCTTTCTCCCATTGTCTGTGAGACACCCTGTTAACTGCCACTGCAGATTGAACTGAACTGTCTGGTACTTGTTAATAAAACCTTTGCTCTTGTTTACATCTTGAATTACACTAGCCTTAAAGAGTAATATTGAGATCTAACTATAATCATTGCTCAAGTGCAGAGGAAATAACTTTCTGTTGTGCATTATTTATCTTACTTAGGGTGAAAGGTATGCCGCAGAGAAGCAGTAGAGTGGATCTGAACTGACTAAAACCCCTACAAGATTACCAGAGATGAGCTAGAAGGATTTCTTACTCTTGATTTGGCCCCAGTGCACAGATGGATGTAATTGTCCTGTGTAATAACTGCATAAACTGTTAAACAGCAGTCCTTTGACATGTCTTCTTGGGTCTTTCTTATCCCTCCTATTTTTCATCATTACTGTCTTACTATCCTTTACCGATTGTGAGCAGGAGGCATAAGGAAAAAGTGGAATGCCTTTCTCCAAGAGAAACGGGGAAGTCATGTAAGAGACCTTAGAGGAATGAAGTGAAGTTTTGTAAGATAAAGAAGTCTCTTGAACAAGTCTCAGGAACCCAAATCTTCAGTCTAATTTCAATACACCAATGCCAAGATTTCAAGTGAAAAA
The DNA here is from genome assembly GCA_013396935.1 of Baryphthengus martii. NCBI lineage: Eukaryota > Metazoa > Chordata > Aves > Coraciiformes > Momotidae > Baryphthengus > Baryphthengus martii. The sequence goes on along the minus strand of VWZK01001313.1, from coordinate 105,893 downwards.
ATAAATTAACTTAATGTCCATTTTTGCTTGGAAGGCACTATGCCCATATAAAGTTAGTGGGAGTTCACCTTTTATCTCGGTGAATGCTGGAGTAGGTTTCATAAGTATAAACAGTTTTCTGTTTGGACTGCCCCGTGACTCAAATTCCTTTGGAGCTGGACTTTATCTTTCCTCTCTTCTTTTATTTTTGTGTGGAACAGCTGCCCTTAAGCACAACTTAAACTAATCAAGGCAAATTGGCCTTTGGTCTGTGCTTTAGACACCTCTGTCCTTTAGGGAAGGAAGCGGCGAATGGGGATGAATACAACTCTTTATCTAATGTATGGTTTCTTGTTTTGCTCAGGCGTGTAGTCCCTCTATCTACAAACTAGAGAGTAAATCAAGTAATTCTTTAACTATGTCAAAAAGCTGCATGAAAGGAGAGAAACTGTTCTGAGTACTTCCGTTGTTCTTGCTTCCATTTGCAATCTAATGCCTAGTACTTAAATCTGTCTTAATTAAGGATGTTTCCACTGAGGTGGAGAATGCATTTCATCTGTATATCCATTAATCACATCCTAATTAACTTAACTATTATAAGGATGTTTGCCTCGCAAGCATTAGTGGAATTTTTGTCCTACGGTCTGCAATCATTAAAAGGGGATCTTATCCACTACCTTTAGTGGGTAAGCCACTAAGTGTGGAAACATTAACAACTAGAAAGGGTATATGGGATAAGTTGTTACCTCTTTAGAAATTTTTAAAGCATTTTACACTGTCAGAGACCAAGAGACAGGAAGCAGTTTTATAAATGAACATGACCAATGGGAAAAGCAAACAACCACAATATAAAATACTAAATAAAATGAATAGATTATTAAACCAGTTGGAGACATTGCAACATCCTGCATAACACAAGCCATAGGACTTCTGAAATAATTCCTTTATCCTGGCAATTGACTACAATTAAATTTGGCTATTATTTTATATTTCTGTGTTCAGTCTTATTTTAAAAACTATTTAAAATAGATGGAGAATCAGCCATAGCACTGACCAAGTTTTTCAGTCATTCGCTATTAAATTATCTTCCCTATTAAAAAAACAGATTTTATCTATTGCTGAAATGAAATTAGCTACAATTTTAATTCATTAAACCTTATCATAGGAAATGCCTTGAAAGGGATTTCAAGAGATTATCTGGTCCATCCTTCTGCCTCTTGGCAGAATCAAATACAAGTGTTCCTTGCCTTAGGGCAGGATCAATTCTATCTAAACTATTCTTAACCAGACTTTGTCTAAACTGTACTTGAAAAATTCAAATGATTCTGTGATTCATAATCTCACTAATAAATCTATTCTAGTACTTAACTGCACTTATCTTTAGAGAGCTTTTTCCTGAGGTCTAACTTAAATCTATGTTCAGAAATATAAGCCTCTTATTACTTGTTCTATTCTTTGTGAAGAAGAAAACCAGATTAGTTCTTTTTTCTTCCAGCAGTCTCATGTAGTTGAAGGCTATGGACCTGCTCTTTCCCCCACAATGATCAACTCTTAAATTTCCTGCACTAAACTTTTTGTCAACTTCTTAATTCTTTAATCATGATTCTTGTCTTCTTTGGAATATATCCATATTTCCAGTGTTAGCGGTAGTCAGCAGACTTGATTCTATTATCTATAAATTAATATGGCTCTCATTCTTACTAGTTTTTAACACATTAAGTGCTAATGTTAGCCTTTTGAATTACAGTATGATGTTTTGTTGGCCAAAGAGATAAAGTCCTCTGTTCTATATATATAGTTTCTGTTCATTTGGTGTAGATAAAATCTGTTTTTCAAAGGGCTGAATTCAATTTTGCTTCCTTTGAAAGAGGGACATACTCTGTTATTTTGCCTTGGGGAAATTGTGGAAAGAAACAAGATCTAGGTTCTCAGGAAAATCTTCTGTTGTTGATCTTGTAGGTCTGGAACTTATTGCTTCCCCTACAGTGTAAGAAAAGCTTACACCAAGTTGCCATCAACTTTTTAGAAATGAGTACTATGTTCTTCACTAAAAGCAACATGCAGGTAGGATTATAGTGACTTAGAAATGCTATAAATTTCTGGTGAACTTACTGATCAGGCCCACCATCCAGCCCTTACTATTTTTATCATTTGAATATGTTAATTCCCAAGATGTGCTACACTTTCACTTTAAGGTCATATATGAGCTGGCAGAGGACTGGCACATCTTCGGAAATAACTATTTCTAAGGTGAGATAAATCTTATCTGATACTTTAAATAGTGCTATAAAAGGTGAAGGAGTGGGAAATAAAGCTTTGGAAGTTCCTTCTTTAGCACACCCGCAACGTGTGAAGGTATCTTCAGATGTTCTTGCAAGATTGTGGTCACGATGAAGGATCAGTTTGAAGGTAGGGTCAGAGAAGGAGCAAGAATAGCAATAAAAGAGGGTGTCTGGAGCCGTTTGAATAAGGTAGGAGTATTTCTAAGGAGGTGTTCCAGTGAAGCAAGATACGAAGCTTAGAAAGGAAAATGAAGTGTCTGTTATATGATGTGTCTGCCTCAAGAACAAGGATAGATGTGATATTTGGAAGTTGCTATGGAAAAGAGCACTCACATCATCCACAAAAGTTGGTAGCTATGTAACACCTCCAGAAAGAGCTATAAAAATATTTCTTCTACTTTCCCCATTCTACCTCATAGAGATACGCTTATCTCAAGCCATTAGATACCTTTCCCTTTCCGCATAACCTATGACAAACTTAAAACCAGAAGCACATTATGCTAAAAGTCTCAGAAACTTAAATGCTGCCTGAGAGGAGAGGAAGAGAAATCAAGGGCAGCTCAGGTTCCTGTAGTAACAAGAAATTTGTTAGATGAAAATGCGTAAGTAAAACATATCTATTGGTGTGAGCACCCAATTTCAGGGTCAGTACCTTGAATGTCATGTTTTCAGTCTGTTCACTGTTTCTAATTCCTCCTATAGCTAAAAACTTTTACCTAATCTTCCTTCTTAAGTCCAAGCCTTTTCTTCCAGTGTTCAAAGTTTGAGACTGAATAATTCCCTCCCTTCATTTATATCCTTACCTAGAAGATATTTATAGACTGAGATCGTGTTGTCCCTGAGTTTTTCCTCTTCCAGATTGCATAAATTTAGATTCCTTACCTCTCACCTTATGTCTTATGATCTTATAGTTCTTCTGTCAGCTTTATTTCCTTATTTTGTATTTCCCTGCATTTCTTCTGTTTTTTCCAAACAACAGGAAGATATGTTTCCAAACTATTGTTCTGATGTTTTTTCTGTTATTATGACGTTATGCATTTTCATTCTTTAATCCAAATTATTATAAGTACTTATTAGTATAATCTTTCTCTTTAAAAATCAGTCAATAGCTGATGGCAAATTTCTCAAAGTTGTCTGTAATGGCACAAGAAGACATAATTTAGTATGTGTGAAACAGAACTCTTCAAAGCTCCATTTTTTTTTTTTTCCATCTGGTCATCTATGATGACGTTCTCAGTTATGAACTCTCCTGAAATCTCTGTGGTGATAGCTGCTTCCAGAGAAACAACTCTACAGCTCTTTTTCAGTTCACACTTCTGTATTCATGTCAGAAAGGCTTCAGAAAAGATAGGTAAATACGAGTTATTAGAATCTTTGCAAGGGTAATCAGATACAAATATTTCATCTTTATTGCACAGAAAACTACATCCATTTATCTAATGGTGGCTTCTGGCTTTAAGTTCAATGAATATTGTCAAATCCCTTGTATTAACACTTCCACAGTGAATTTAGCAGTTTAGGCATAATTTTTCAGCTTCAAAGGTTATGATAGAAAAGGTTGGTCTTCCTCTTGCTTGTTTAGTGGCTAGTAAGAAATTGACTCTCTGGCAGCTACCACTTCGAGGTCTTAAACTTTAGCTCAAACAGAAATATTTCATTTTTATAGTATTATATACCCAACTGAAATCTTACTGTCAGCCCAAGAAAAGTCAACTTAGTACAATAATTGGGAGGCTTTCCAAGCAAACAAATAAAATCTCGATTAGAATAAATTTAATATTGAGAATGTGTATTATTAGCATTACCATTAAAAGCTTTAGGTTTAAAAATATTTGGAAATGTAATAAATTTGTAACAGAAAGCTTTTATTTATTTTTTTTTTTTTAATGGGGGACAGTGGGATCTCAGCCTTAGACTAAAACTGTTTAGATTAAACTACAATTTCATGTTTCTTTTATTTTTTATGTGACACCTGACTGGCTGTGAACAACCCAAGTGTTTAGATTAAAAGTTTATCTTTGCTGATGATAAAGTTGATTGCTTAATGATAAATGTTGTTGGGCTGAGATCTAAAACACGTGAAGCACCACCTCATAAGGACTGCGTAAGTGTAATACATAAATGCCATGAGAAATGTCCTGCCCTATATAAGAAACAATCCAGCAGGTCCCACAGTCCTCTAATACCCGTAAAATCAATATGGAAACTTCTCCTATGCATTAACAAATTAAAATTAACTTGGTTTTAAAGTATTATGCAAAAAGTAGATTGGATAGGTGGAAAAAGTGGTACATGGGATACTTGGATTCTGCTGTTATCAGTTTGTGTCAGGAATCTTTGGAAGAGCCTGTGTCATTTTACTGTAAGCTAAGGCATAGAAGGACATTTATAAAACCCTTAACAATTTGTCAGAGCTGGGAGTTAATTTATTAGAGCTGGGAAGCACTACTACCGCTGTTTGTTGTTGTAGATCTGAGATTGTTTAGGTAGAAGAAATAAGCCAAGAACTTCACCTGTATTCTTCTTTCAGGAAATGCCTCAAGTCTGCTAGATAGACTTACACAGAAAAAGCTGTTCAGATCACTGCCCAGGAATTTAATACCATGTTTTGGGGTCAATCTTGGACCCCTTTGGCTCTGCAAGGAATATTCAATATTAGTATTGATGGGAGCAATAAGCTAACATAGAACAAGGTGTATAAGGAAAACACTGAGTGACATTAGGATTAAACCAGTCATTTGTTTATGGGATTTAGTTTTATTTGTATGATAAATTCTGATAGATGGCCTGTCAGATTGATAAGGTAGCAACTTTATTTTACCCATAATGTATTCCAGCAGTTTGGAATATGATTGAGAATGTGTGGAGAATAACTTCCTCATATAGCTGGTACGTGAGCTGACCAGGGAAGGTGCCCTGCTGGACCTCATGTTTGTGAACAGAGAAGGTCTTGTGGAGGATGTGGCAGTTGGAGGCCGCCTAGGGAACAGTGACCACAAAATTATTAAGTCCTCTATTCTTAGAAATGTTAGGAGGGGGGACAGCAAAACTGCCACTTGGGACTTCTGAAGGATGGACATTGATTTGTTTGGGAGGTTACTCGATAGAATCCCTTGGGAATCAGTTTTGAAGGGTATAGGAGTCCAGGAAGGCTGGACACTCTTTAAGGAGGAAATTTTAAAGGCACAGGAGCAGGCCATCCCCACGTGCCTTAAGATGAGCCGGCGGCTTAGAAGACCAGCCTGGCTGAACAGGGAGATTTGGTTGGAAATCGGGGAAAAAGGAGAGTTTATNCCGATCTCCTTCTGTGACAGGATGACCCACTTGTTGGATGAAGGAAAAGCTGTGGATGTTGTCTACCTTGACTTTAGAATGGCCTTTGACACACTTTCCCACCACATTCTCCTAGAGAAATTGACTGCTCTTGGCTTGGACGAGCACACACTTTGCTGGGTAAAAAAACTGGTTAGATGGCTGAGTCCAAAGAGTTGTGGTCAACGGAGTTAAATCCAGTTGGCGGTCACGAGTGGTGTCCCCCAAGGATCAGTACTGGGGCTGCTCCTATTTAATGTTTTCATCAATGATTTGGACGAGGGAATAGAGTGCACCCTTAGTAAGTTTGCAGATGACACCAAGCTGGGTGGACGTGTCCATCTGCTTGAGGGTAGGAAGGCTCTACAGATGGATCTAGATAGGCTGGATTGCTGGACCAAGGCCAATCACATGAGTTTCAACAAGGCCAAATGCGGAGTCTTGCACTTTGACCACAACAACCGCTGACAGCGCTGCAGATTTGGGGAGGAGTGACTGAAGAGCTGCCAGGCAGAGAGGGACCTGGGAGTATTTATAGATGACTGGCTGAATATGAGCCAGCGGTGTACTCAGGTGGCCAAGAAGGCCGATAGCATCCTGGCCTGTATCAGAAATAGCGTTGCCAACAGGAGCAGGGAGGTGATCATTCCCCTGTACTCAGCTTTGATGAGGCTGCACCTTGAGTACTGTGTCCAGTTTTGGGCCCCTTACTACAAGAGGGACATTGAGGTGCTACAGAGGGTACAGCAGTGGGCTACCAAGCTACTAAAAGATTTGTAGCTTACGTCGTATGAGGAACGGCTGAGGGATCTGGGGCTGTTTAGCCTGGAGAAGAGGAGATCGAGGGGAGACCTTACCACTCTTTACAACTACCTGAGAGGAGGTCGTAGTGAGGCAGGGGTTGGTCTGTTCTCCCGAGTGGCGAGTGATAGGACAAGGGGAAACAGCCTTAAATTGCGCCGGGGGAGGTTCAGGTTGGATATTAGGAAAAATTTCTTTACTGAAAGGGTTGTCAGGGACTGGAACAGCCTGCCCAGGGAGGGGGTTGAGTAGCCATCCCTGGAGGTGTGTACGAGATGAGTAGATGTTGTGTTGAGGGACATGGTTTAGTTGTGTTGATAGGGCTAGGAAAAGTTTGAACTCGATAATCTTGGGGGTCTCTTCCACCTGAAAATGTTCTGTGACTCTATGAGAACTTCAGAGTATATACCCCTTTGAAGACAATGAAGGGTGAAAGCATATGAAGAGGTGTAAATTGTTTCATGGGTGAAACCCAGGGTGTGGACACAGGAGACCTGATGCATTTCTAGTTCTGGCATAGTTCTTCTCCATGACTTTCAGAATGACGCTTTATTTATCTGTGCTTTAAGTATACGTTCACAAATGGAAATAATCCTCAGATCAGTCAAATTGTTCTCCCTTTCCTTTTCGTATTACAAAAACTTTAGAGCAGGACTGTGTTTCAAAATGTGTTTGTACCTTCACCTATCACAGAGTCCTTCAAACACTTCTGTAATGCGAGTGCAAATTAATAAATGCATCTACCACAGTTTTCTGGAAGTGATCTTAATTACGACATTTTACAGAAGCTTCAGTGTTTTTCATTGGTATAAGTACAATCAAGCCTTAAGAACAGGAAAAGAGAAATAGAATAGGGACACTTTAGAAAAAGGCATTGAAAACTGTGAGTGCTGTTAGATGAAGGCAGCTTTACTTAGAAGACTCAAGTGAAAAGAAGCTCTGTGACAAGAAAAGGACTTTAGTGGGATACTTTGGTTTCTTTTTCCGTATTTGGTAGCACTTTTTCTTGAGAGTTTAATTACCAGGTTGATTAGAAGGAAGGAATTTGTGTTGATAAATGGCACTTATAAAAATCATCTTTTCCTTCTTGGTCTCTGAATGAAAGATGGTCTCTGATGTCAGTTTATCTATGAATAATTGAATAAAAGAGCAAAGTATACTACCTGCTAATGCGATCATTATAGTGTAAAGAGCACACATTAAAAAGTCAAATGTATTTCTTATGCTCAACAAAAGCAAAGTTTTTATAAGTTGTAACTTTGTACATACACAGTTAGAAATCTTTATATTATGAAAATGGCATATTAATACTCTGTTTAGCAGTTTTACCGTCAATGCTCAGAAGTCGACAATAATGTGCAGTTACTCTTAAGTAATATGCAGTTTTCTTCAAGGGACTCTAGGAGAGTTTCACTCTTAAAAAATAGCTTTCAATATGCAAATAGGAAAAGTCCCCTTTACATCAGATGGGAACCACTCACTGCTGATAGTTACATATGGTATTTTTCTACATTAAACAAAGGTAGATGGGTTAGGAAACAGCAGAGCTTCTGAGGTAGGGAACAGACATGCCTCCTTACTCAGAACATGTACAATATGTTCAGTAGTCTTGGAACGAACTCTGAGGTTTAGAGATAACTGTGACTCAGCGAGAGCAGCCCAGATCATTGCAAATTCCTAAAAGTGCATAAAACAGAATCATGTAGCTTTTTTTTTTGTATCAGTACATTGTTATCTCTGCACTCAGCTTAAGGGACCTTTCGTTTTCGTTTCTGCTGTGTAACTCACAGCTACTTTTTCTTTAAAAGACTATGTGGTCATTTACCAGAGGAGAGAGTCACGATGGTTTCAGATACATCTATGAAAATCATAAAATACAAGTCCAAAATCTAGTTTGGATTGATAAACTGACTTTTATTTTGTTTTATGGCTCATGCTTTCTCATTACTTTATTGTTTTATTCCACTAAATGAGTTTGGTGAGTCAGTGTTTTTCCCTCTTTGGCACAATGAGATATTGTTAGAGCCCTTGATCTGTTTTGTCTTCAGCCCTTTATTTCGCTGTGTTCTGATTGCCTGCTCTTTGTGTGCACTGCTGGGTTTTATCCCTTTTCTCTCTTCATTGTCTTTGCTTTTGATATTGTCTTATCCATATTTCCTCGTCTTCCCCTTTCCCCTTGCCATCTTTAAACTGTGTCTGTAACGCTATTCCGTTGTTACCCTGTTTCCCACTGTGCCAAAATTTCCACTTCTTAAGAAGATGATGGTCTCCTTCTACAGGCACCCATTGATTTTTGTGTACACAGAAGCAAAATTTCGCTTTCTGCACAGTACAGCAGCTATCTTTCTACCACTGTGGGACAGCTGCTGTAATATTATCTTTAATAGCACAACGCTGCCTGAGTCTGTCCAGGGGCAGGCACAGAGCAGAGATTTTTATTTCATTCTTTGGAGGAGTCCCCAGGCAACTATACCAACTGAAGCAGGGCAAGAATAAGAATGTGGACTGCCTAGGGAGTGTTCCTCCTCTGCTTTCATTTATGAGGAAGCACCATCTCTTTTGCTCAGTCTTGCTTCTGAGTCTGCAGGTAGGTGAGATGAAGACTCACAGTAGTGGTTCATGGACAGTAACAGCTCAGGGAAAATATGGATCCCTTATGGGTGGAAGAGACAATTCTGTCATTCACAATGTGGAAAAGACAGAAATTAAATGCTTTTCTGGGGGCTTATTTCTTACTGGAAGAGCCTGATTGAAGATATCTCTGCATACCAACAAGATTTGGAAAAGAAAAGAGGCAGCCAGCAGTGAGAGAACAGATTAGGGAGTAAAAGGGGAAGCTGAACATGCTCGGCTCTATAGGGTGCTGAAAGAGTTGTCAAGTGTGATTGGAAGAAATCTGTCCTTCATTTGTGGGGGGGGTTGGGGGAATACCAACAAAGCAGCAATCAGAGAAGGAGAAATGGTTAATGTTGCACTCCTTTCTTGACTTTTTAAATAAAATAAACTTGAAAGAGTAGAAGCTAATTGAAAACAATAAACATACTCCAAGGACAGCTCAGGCTTGGCTAACCTGATCTCCTTCTGTGATTAAATGACTGTCTGTATGGAGAAGAATCTTTAGTTCATATTTATATGCATGTGTGTGCAGTGTGCATGTGTTTTATCACTATATTTGTAGTTGTGTGCAGCTTAGACGGGTATGAAGTCACCTGCTGGAAAATGAGTTGCCTAACAATTTTATTTAGGTTACATTTGAAGGCTTATTTATTTTGGTGTATTTATTTTGCTTGTTGTTGCCTTGGGCCTGGTTGAGTTTTGATTAGTGTGTTTACTTCCATAAAGACTTTGCTAAAAGTATACCTCATGGAAATAATGATCAAGAGTTGAACAGGTTAAGATGAGTATATTAATGAAACAAGGAGAGCAGTATCACAGCCAGAGGGAGAAAATAAGGGAGGTATATTTATCATGAGATCATGAGATAGACCTTAGTGAACTTCCCAGCCCATTTGCAGGTGTAATGTTAATACAGGATTGTCTTGATCACTGTATGTAAGTGAAGTCAGAAATTTCATATATTCTGCAGTGACCTAGCAGACATAGTTTTCTGCGAGTGAGATCTTACACGTGTGTACGGGTGCATAACATTTTGTACCTATTAGCATGTTGGGGCTATGCCTTATGACCAAACAGGTTGACTCTGTGCCGCCAAAGCAAACCTACAGCAATATTTTGTGTATGTGACTAGCACTGGCATCTCTGGATAGCGCACGCATGGGCACTGAGGTCCTTAGGATGGCAGTACTGACAATGCACATGCACTAGTAGCCGAAAGGACTAACTGCTGATGAGTACAACGGCAGCTGCTGACTATATCATGGCCTCATTTAACCTGCCTAATGCCATCTGCCCCTAGAAATAATCATTGGCCATGAGGCGAAATGGAGGAGGGTGTTTTGTGTCATTCACATTGCTCAGAGCCAGCCTCTGTAGAGAGGACTGACTGATTCTTTCAATCCGTTAAGCCAGTGCAATGCAGTAAGTCCTATATCATGATATAGGAAATCACGATTATTTTCATGAGAATTTTTAATTCAAAGTGTCTAAGATACTACAAAATATGTGTTGTAGTTCAGCTGCACAATGCTTTCATGTGTGACATCAAGGCTACCATGCAGCATGAGGGCACTGGGGACATTTTAGGGCACTAGGGTAGCTGGGTAGATTTTGGACACAATTTAATAGAGTCTATATCCGTACTCTGCCTACATCATAATGTATAGAAAACCACTTTCTCTGCTCTGTCTGGGTTTACTCTTGGAGAAAGCTAGTTCATCTCCCAAGAATATTACCCCATAGACCATCCAAGCGAGCAGGAGACCAGAACTCATAAGTGAAATGGTGAGTAGATTTCTCCAATGACAGTGTACACATAACTGTGAGGATATCTTCTAAGGACCCTTGCCTCATTTTTCTGTTATAGCTGGAAGGCGTCGCTAATATGAACCATTTGGCTTCAGATTCTTTCCTGAGATCAGCAGATCACCAAAACACAATAGTTAGTACAGAATGAGTTCAGAATTTGTTTCTGATGCAGAAAGCATCATGAAATTCCCTTTATCAAAAAAAGGTATCCAGAAGTTAGTAGGCTAGCATTCACCTGCGAGACCCCTTACTAAAGCGTAGTCACGTGCTCTCAGTTATGTCCCCTAAGCTGTGCCCTTGTCACGTCCTTTAAGGCAGAATGCCACGTTGTTGTCAATGGCACTACAGAGTAGTGGTATTCAGAAGCATGACTGAATGAAATGTAAATCCAGATGTCTGTGCAAGACCGAGTCACACGTTGGTGCGGCTTGTTGCTGAGCTAAATCAGTTGCTAATTTATCAAGGGAAATGCTATTGGTGGTGATTCTGCTCAGCGTGTTACGAATTATGGACTGACATTTCTCACCAAGGCTCACCCTTGACTACGTTTTTATTTCACTGGAATTACCCACGGGTATGACTGCAGTCAGTGTATGCTGTGGGACCATGCTGAAGTACAAAATTTAATCAGTACTTAATACAGCCATGTTATAAGTTTCTACATCTGTCAAACTGCTTGTTTCCTTCCTTGCTGCTTCTGTGTTTTTCAAGCTTTTTATATGGTCTTTGCTTTGCTGCAGAATATTTCCAAAATTACTGCATCCTTAGCAAAGAAAATTGGTAACAGTTCAGTGATACCAGCAGCAAAACTGGCCCATATGATACAGTGGCACTATCTAGATAATAATTTCTTTAAGAGACTTTGCTGTACTTTGTATAGAAAATGAGTGTTGTAATCCTTAATTAGTGGCTGATGAAAATGAGGTTCCCAAAGTCTGGCAGTATTTGTACATATTAAAAAAAACCAAACACACACCTCATTTCTCTGGAACCCTAGTTCCTGCTCACTGGGATCTACTGCATATACTGTCATTATTTTAAACCATGCTTTATATTACTAATACGCTAATACACTAGAGCCACATGCAATACTAAGCATATTTTCACTCTCTGTTTATCTGAGTATGCGTCCCCATTCATTACAAATGTACTCATGGGAGTTTTCCTTACACAGGTATCTAACTGGTTATATTTTTGTATTGGCACACTATAGTATTGGAGTGTTAGAGGAAAACAACACGAGTTATCATCTGGCAATGAGTTCTATTTCCTTCTTGTCACAATCCTCTATAGCAGATGTTATATCATCATTCATTTTACACAATCTTCCCTGTGGTCTCTAGACTTTAGGACTATGAAGTCCTGCCCTAGTGAGGCCACATCTGGAGCATTGTGTCCGGTTCTGGGCTCCCCAGTTCAAGAGGGACAAGGAAATACTAGAGAGAGTCTCACAGAGGCTATGAAGATGATTAAGGGACTGGAATATCACACTGATGAGGAGAGGCTGAGAGACCTGGGCTGTTCAGTCTGCAGAAGAGAAGCCTGAGGGGGGATCTTATTGATGTTTTCCAAATATCTGAAGAGAGAGTGTCAAGTAGAAGGGGCCAGTCTCTTTGAAGTGGTGCCCTGTGACAGGGTGAGGGGCCATGGTCACAAACTGAGATGCTGGAAGTTCCTGCTCAACATGAGGAAAAATTTTTTTCCTATGAGGGTGACAGAGCCTGGAACGGTCTGCCCAGAGAGGTTGTGGAGTCTCCTTCTCTAGAGACTTTCAAACCCCACCTGGATCTGTTCCTGTGTGACCTGTCCTGGGTGATCCTGCTCTGGCATGGGAGTTGGACTTGAGGTCCCTTGCAACCACTGCTGTTCTACAATTCTATGATTCTATGACTATTTTCCTTGTTGCATAGAGCAACAGCAGTAGGGCTAGAAACCTTGGACTACGTTTTTCAAGAGAAGACCTGCTGCTGATAGTTTTTCCTACAGTGAAAAATATTGGGGTTTTGGTAATTTGGCTTTGCTTGTTCATGTTTTTGGTATGCCAGTCACCTTTAATATTAATGACATTACTTTTCTATCATTGTATCTTAGAGATAGAATGAAAATTTTACATGGGAGGTATATTCATTTTAAAAGTGGAGACATTTAAACCTTGGAACAAACTGCGAAGTTAAAGAGAAGATTCTCTGTGTCCCAATAGTCTTTATATTCGGATTTCATTGTATTCAGGGATACATTTTAAACACACCCAAACAATATTTCTGCATTGAGTTAGTACAGGCACAAGAGTGAAGCACAGGTTTGTAACAAGTAATTGAAATAATTTATGAAATGGTTTCCTATGGCCTGTGTATCCCTGGAGGCACAAGAACTACTCACAGTATCTGTATGTCTGTTCCAAATGCTTTCATACAGAATAAATTCCATCTGTTTGTGGTTATAAATTCGTAAATTTATAACTGAAGCTGAGCTTCATGCTCTGATTCTTTGTCATTCTCCACAGAACTTCCTTTAGCAATATAATAAGTATTAAACCCTTAATTTGGATATATGAGATATTGTACATGTATTTTAATCTTTATTTCATCACATACTCCTGTTAGTATTTGTCACACATAGTGACACCTTTCCAGAGTTCAGCAGTGTATTTAAGAATGTGTTGAACTGTAAACTCTGAGACCCAAAATAGATGTGCATGAACTTGGATTTCATGCAGAATCAGGATCATAATCATGTTTACATTAAATGAAGTTATGCTCTCACCTTTTCTGCTGTATGGGCACTAATGGTCCATGAAATCTTTCCATTCTCCTCAGAATATGGTTCCATATAAGTATCTCGCATCAATTCATAAGATGTTGTTTGCACTACTTACTCATAAATTCAAGGTAATTTCTTTCATCAGTAATAGCTTTCATACAGTGTCTGCCTTCACTGTAACCAAGATTGATTACATTTACAAAGGGTCTGCTTGACTGACCAATTTCTTTTCATACCATTTACAATCTTTTAATGTTTTTAAACTTGATGGGTTCATCCTTATTACTCATCTGCATTTATATTTTCATCTGATATATGCTATATAGTTTTGGACTGGAAAACCGCACCACAACAACTCCGGCTTGTATGTATAAAGCATAAATGTCTGCTAATAGTTTAAATTTTTCCATAAATTTTATAACTTGGTTTTCAGAAATTTCCCTAGTCTAAAATGTCTCTAGTGGTTCACAAGAGAAGCATATGTTTTGATTGCTTTAATTTACATTTAGATAGTATTTGAGAATCATGGAATCATAGGATTGTTTAGGTTGGAAAAGACCTTTAAGATCATCAAGTCCACCCCTAAACCCTGTCCTTCAGCACCACATCTACATGTCTTTTAAATACCATCAGGGACGGGGATTCCACCACTTCCTTGGGCAGACTGTTCCAGGGCTTGACAACTCTTTCACTGAAGAAATGTTTCCTAACATGCAGTCTAAACCTCCCCTGGTGCAACTTGAGGCTGTTTCTTCTTGTCCTATTGCTTGTGACCTGGGAGAAGAGATTGACCCTGCCTGGCTCAAACATCCTTTCAGGGAGTTGTCAAGAGCAAGAAGGTCTCCCCTGAGCCTCCTTTTCTCCAGGCTGAACAACCTTCAGCTGCTCCTCATAAGACTTGTTGTCTAGACCCATCACCAGCTTAGTTGTCCTTCTTTGGATACACTCTAGCCCTTCAATGTCCCTATTGTAGGGAGGGATCAAAAACTGAACAAATCAAAAATTAACTGACAAAACAGAAATTAAAATTGAGAATGACTAAGAGAGTCACCAAAGTAACCAGCTGTGATTTGGAAATTTTGCTTATAGAAATGCACATATGAACATTACCTTTGATATTTTCTGTAATATATATATGTTTGAAAGCAGTAAGAATTAAACTAGGATACTTATTTAGGACAGCAGTTAAACAGTGCTTCTCTGGGCATCTGTCTCTTAAGTATAAATTCCTACACACGTCATCAAGAGAAGCCATTTAGACAAATACATAAATTGGATGGAATATTCCTTTTCCATAAGTATCATAACTCCAAGTGCCTCCTTGATAGTTATTTATAGAGAGCTCCCCACCACATCTAATTTTGCATCAACAGAAGAAAAAATAGAAATTAGTAGTCACCCTATTAAATATGGGGTTAAGAGCACAAAGAACATGATTTCTAACAAAATCTCTTTGACTGTAAGTCAAAAGATATAGAATTTGATGTTATAGTTTAAAAATTACTACAAGCCTCGTTACTTTTTGTTTCTCATACAGGATGCCCTCATTAACTTTGCTGTCGGAAGGATACATAGCATACAGTTCATATGTCTGTAGCTATATGAAATGCTTACATGCAAATTTTTTTCTCTTTTCTTCCTCCCCTGTTTCAGTTTAAGATACTTAGCTAATCACCTACATCTCTATGCCTATGTGTCTAGTACACTGCTCTTCCTAGAAGAGTTTTGAGGAGGTTTGAAACGGGAAGGATGGCTCCAGTCCCATTCCAGTAGTTGTGATCAACCGCCACTGTGGCTATACCATCCTCAGAACATCTTTCCTGGTACCCAGTATCTGACTTCTTTGTCTCCCATTTCCTTCTGAGGCAGCTCTCACGAAGATCACTGAGATTTTCAGTGCTGTGTCTGAGCAACACAGGATTCATTTTAACCACAATGATAAGATACAGAAATCGCTCAGAAGTGATGGTTTCAAACAGGCTAAACCTTTAACAGAAGAGGTCCAGCAAGGAGTGCAGCTGAAACAGAAGTGTTACAGTCTCTTACCAGACTTGGCAGGCAAGTGGACCTGTCTGACCTTATGCTTACCTTGACTAAAAGAGCAGAAATGTTAACTGGTTATGTTTTAGTTCTGTCACACATTGCATGAACACAACTGATTAAACTGAACATAGTTACGGAATTCTAAAGAGGATGAAAGTAATCAAGACCAGATTGGATGGGGCTTTGAGCAACCTAATCTAGTGGGAGATGTCCCTGCCCATGGCAGGGGGCTGGAACTAGATGATCTTTAAGGTCCCTTCCAACACAAATCATTCCATGGTTCTATGATTCTATTGGTTGATGCAGAAATGCTAATGTGCTAATGTTACACTAATGCAAGAAAACACTAATGTGCATATATTCAATCAATACTTGGAAAAATGAGCATAGGATGTGTGCCAGGGCACTGCACTGATCCTGTTGCCTTGAGTAGCAGCAAGGTAATTAACTGTTTCTTTTGGGTTATCCCCTATGGTTTGTATTCATTTCCTGATATTTTAATGAAATTCCGTCATTGTAATTTAGTTTTACACTCTTCATTGTTTGAAACTTTATTCCCTGAAAGAAGTAAAATTGAATTACATTGATTTCAATCAATTTTACTTAATAGTTTAATTGTGCTTAAACCTGTGTTTGCATAAAATAGACAATTAAGTCAGAATTGACTTCCATGATGGACGCTAGAACTACTGAGGCAACAAACAGCCATCTGACTTATTTAGAGATTCCTACATTTTTTCTTTATGTGATATTTCTCTACTTTGTATTAAAATCTGTCATGTGTTGCTGTTTGGTGTTTTTTGACTGAATTGTATGAGCTCCATGGCCACTTTTTACTTGACTGGAAGGCTGGCAGTATATTTTCCGTATTATGATGAAGGACGTATATCCAGATACTGCTATGAGGTTCCTTATACCTTCAAGTTATGTCTTCTCAGATTTGAGAGGCTCATTTATTCAGTACTACTACTTTGACCACCTCGGTGAGATAACATGTCCTTTTCACATCACTTGGAGACATAGATGGTAATACCTTAGCAATGTAAAAGGCACAATAAGAAAGGGTAAAGTTGTCTATATTTCTGAACTGAAATGAACTACTTTAATTTTTAAGAAAATTGAGAGGCAGCTTTGTTTCTTTGTCTAACCATGGAACTGAAAGTCAGCAACTGTTAATAGTATTCTGAGCCTTTCTATGACTGATTACTCATTGCATAGCTTCAGACAAACTAATTTGACCTCTTTGTGTCTGTCTTTCTGCATAACTAAGATAATAAAATTTATCTAATACATAGGAGCATTAACAATTAGTTATGGATTATTTGCCAAGATATTTGGAAATATACAGAACTATGAAAAAGAAAACTAGCTATCTTCACAATAAATCAAAAGGGCAAAAATTATTGTGTAAGGTTTCATAGAAGAAAGAAGAAAAGACTAGAACAGTAATGAGAAACCAATAAAAAAAAAAAAAGTAAGTCATGGTTTAACCACCAAACCCAAGTTGAAAAGAAAGATAAATGAATGGCCATTGCATGTATCATGAGAAAACTTCAAGTAGAAGCATCAAGGATTATAGAGCATTCTGGCAAACTCTGTATCTGGAGGCACATGATATACACACCTGAATTATGAAGCTATAGCGGGTTTAAAATCAGACTTATTGCAATTATTAGCTTGCTGTCTAGTGTCTATTTTAGAAATACTGAGCTATGTATGTGGTTTTGGTGATCTAACCACAGACTCTCCTGTAATTGTAATTATTGTGTTGGATCAACTCCACACATTCGGTGTAATTTTTATTTGCATTAAGAAAATTTGGGTGATATTAATTGATGTTTTCAGAGACACTTACTTATTCATGTTTCTTTTCAAACCCTTAGGATCTGGGGAGACACTTTTAGAGAGATACTTTTCACATTGAGTTGAAACAATATGACAAATAAAGAAGAGTGGAAGGTGTTTTGAGGTTGTTAAGCTCTGAATTTTTACTAGAAATTAAATTTTTCATTTGGCAGAAAGCAACATTGATTTAATAAGGGTTCATAAGTTCTTAATTCAGCTCTATTTTCAGACAGATATCTGCAGCTTCCTTGGTTAATTCAGCTATTCTGTACCTAAATATTCCTCTGTAAAATGTATATTGATTATACTCTATTCATGTACGAGTGTAATATTTACAAACATAAATAGAATATATATGTATATATACAAATGCATATACATGTACATGCAAATCACAAAATGCAGCTCAAACACAGGAATTCAATGACTACAATTATTGCGTATTTTTGCAATCTGTTGCATTTTTCTGTGTGGTACAAAACATGTTAGAACAAGTGCAATTCTTGTTTGACAGGGAGGAAAAAAATCTTCACCTTGGAGAACTGACACTGGAAAGAAAATGCCCCAGAAATTCGCAGCTTACATTTTTTAGATTCAAATTTGAACATTTCTTCCCCAGCTGTGTAATAGGTGTAGAACTAGTGTTGTACCTGTGTTTTAAAATATTCTCATTCATGTAAATTCTGTACTTCACAATCTTTGAAGTAAGCTGACTGTTCCATGGACACAGGACCATACAAAGAAGAGAGGTACTGAATGACAAAATCAGAGGTCTTGGAGGTTTATGGTCTACCCCATCAAAGTGTCAATGTAGCTAAGACTAAACAGGGATGCTCAAGCTAATGCAGAAAAATGCTGCGGACAGTGCAAATGTGACATTTTTCTCCCTGAAGTATTTTAATTTGGTTTGAAAAGATGGATTACATTTTGACATGTACTTATATGGTAAGTAGCGGAGGAAAGCAAACTTTGTTTAAGAGGGTGGAAGGGGCGAAAAAAGAAATCCCAATTGTTTGATATCATGTAAGAATTTGTATTAGTTCAAGTATATAAATGTTGTTTCAGTTCAACAAAAAAAAATTTTTTAGCTACATTTGATCAGCAAGCTGAAAAATAAATTCCCAACCAGACTCTTTAATCTGATGTCCTCACCATGCAAGGACTATTTCTGCTCTTCATCATTGAAATGTTTACCTCTCTACTGTGTTGTAACTGGATCATCACCTGGTAGTGATTGTTACAGGTTTGCATGTCACAGGTGTTTAAAAGCCTAGCTCACGTTCTAGAACTCAAGCTAGCTGCCTATGCTAATCAATAGTGAAATGCTTTAAATACTTGTTTCTGCTCAAAGTAATAGCCATGGTAGTTGTCGGAAGAAAGTCAGTCCTGACCTTTTTAATAGAGTACTCACAGTAATAGAAGGAATAGGAACAACCTATAAGTGGGTGATCATAGATTTCACATTTATACAATTTCACTAAAATATATGTATTCATTAACTGAAGGGGAAAATGTGGGGATTTAATAGCAATAACATATATTTAAAGAACTTTTCAACTTCATCTAAATCCTAGCCAAATTACTTTGGAAGACTAGTCTTTCATCGTAAAAATTTCATATGCTGCTGCCCAAATGCAAAATATGATGGTACGTTAACAGCTAAGTGAACTCATGCAAGACTGTAATACTAAATAACATGCCCTATAATATTTAAATCTGTGAGTCTCCATGATTGCACACTATTTGTGCTGGAGATGGTTTGATGCTCTTATGGTGGGAATAAGATAGTCCAAAACATAAGAATTTTGAATATATTTGCTAACAAGAAATAGCAAAACTTCAGGAGAAATACTCTGGAATGTAACATCTGGGGAAATATGTATTCAGAAAGATGTAGATATAAATGCAAGTTTCAATATCATATTCCTCTGTATCTTGGATGAAATCATGCTGATAATACTGGAGATAGTGAATGATGTGGGTGAATTACTCCAGGATAAGATACTAAACAAATCAGAACAACATATTTAAGTAGAAATATTCTAATGACTTACTACATTTTTTATGTTATTGGAGAGTCTGGTCATTTCAGCACCAGACTCAGCACATAAAATGTTATTGGAGTTTTTTATACAGCTTGTGTTAAAAAGGGAGAGGTTTTATTGAAACCAATGAAGTATACTCCTCATATACAACCATTTTCTATCATGGTAATTCCATGGATGTCAGTGGGGTTGCTCTTGATTTCCACTAGGATGAAAGAAGGAAGACTCATGCCCCTTCCCTCCCTCCCTGTATTTCTGTATAGCTACAGAAGTCTTACTCTTGCTATTTAAAAGCCGCAATGGAAGAGAACAGTGCAAGGATGTTTAGGTTTATTTAGCCTAAAATAATAATTAAAAAACAATTGTGTTCTTTTACTTTTTTTTTTTTTTTTTTTTTTGGGGGTGTGGGTGTGGGCGGTNNNNTGTGTGTGTGTGCAGTGTACGGTGGATAAGAATCTAAACCAGTCAACCTCCTTGTTTGGATTTTTGGTATTTGTCCCATTTTAGCCCTGAACAGAAAAGAAACCTCCCTAGAGTAAGAAAATATTTTAATGTATATGTCTTAGCATAGTGCTGAAAATGCAGAATAGGTCTTCCAAGCTGCAGCTGCTTTAATCGCTTGGAAATGGTTGTTATATAGTTAACTGATTTAATTTGTGTCTTAGTATCAAGCTGTGATATGGCTGTAATATTTAACAAGCATTCTGAAACTTTGCTAGATGCCCTCTGTTAAACACACTTAAAACCTCATGTCACCCATTGATTGCTAAATATTCTTCAAGAATAGGAGAAAACAAGACTGCAAGGACCTCTGAACTGTCCTAGCCAAGTCAGCATCTGTGCTGCTTACACTGGTTTTAGTAAATGTCTAAATCTTAAAAGCATCAAAGGACAGAGGTTCCACACCCTTTTACTCTATCAGACTAATGCTTCACTCTACTTACCAGTGAATTTAAAGATGAAAAATCGATAACATCTTTTTCTATTCACAGTAGATATGCAGAGTAATTTTGTTCCTTTCCTCTTTGCAGCTCTTCTTTGCACATTCGTTGTATCTGAAAATCAATACTATGTGTCCTGAAATTCTTCTTTTCTTAGAGATTTCATAAAAGCTTTCCTACTTCATGTTTTCTAGTTCTTCAGTTATTCTTGTTGAGATTTTCTGAATTCTCCATCGTTCTCAAAGTACAGTCAGTTAGCAGAACTGAATATCTTTAAGCGCTATTCTAGTAGTCCTTGAAGGCTGGAAGGAATATTCAGCTTTCACGCAAATGTTCATGATTGTAAAACTTAAGACAATGTTTCTCTTTCTAGCAGCAGACTGACACAATTGTTTTATATTCATTTTCTGATCAACTAGAATGCCCACTTCCTAATGTGCTATTCTCTTCTATTTTTTTGAGATACCTAGATTTTTGTACCCATTCTGATGAAAATCCGAGGAGCCTATTTGCTGATTAGACTACTGGTAAGGATTGATTACTTTTTTCTTGAGCTATGGCAAGTACTTTCTTGATTTTTAGAACTCTTGATTTAGTTGGGTTTTTTTCTCAAGATGTTGTCAAAAGTGCATGCAATATATTACAGCTAGTGGTCGAGCATACTGTATCTTGTTCATGTGAGAATATATAAGTACACTTACATCTGGGACAGTTTGCAGAGACAAACAGTTCATATGGAGGACCCCAGAGATAAATAAAAAGAAAATATTGAAAAAATAAATTGTTTTGTTACAGTATTTGTTACCAGATTTTTTTTGAGGTGGGTCCAGAACAAGTCACAACTTGTTCCCTTTTTCCCTATCAATATTTACAAATAGAGTCATTCAGCTATAGCTGTCACTAATAAAAAACGACAAATGCGTCATAACTTAGTTTCATTCAATGTGGTTGACAGACATTAATTCCTTTAGTGCTGTGGGTTTGTTTGTTTTTTATTTTCAAAAGTTCTCCACATTAGAGTAATAGGGACTTTTTGTGTACCAATTTTTTTTTTTTTTGTCCACAGACTTCAGGATTGATTGTAGCAGGTTTTGTAGGGCAAAACTGATTCAGTGATTAAATTGATATGCAAGTGTCATAATTTGCCTGCAGTTAACAGCTAAATAGGTGGGTTGGAATCAAGGTACCAGGAAGTATCGGACAATTCTTTCGCTCCATGCCACTGGTCTTGAAACTGTCATTGTTGTCCAGTAAAGGAGCTGTCCGGCTCCAGTGGAGAAAGGGAAATGGCAGAATGTGGTGAGGTCTTTTCTTTCCCTTGTCCAACCCCCTTCACATTACCCACTGATTCCTCAGGATTCATTCTATTTGCATCAGGAACAGCGATAATGTTCCAGAACACGCAGGCCCTTTTCCTCTTCTCTCCCAACACGCTTTTTTAACCACTTGAATAGAAACTCCAATGGAAAAGGAATTACTTTGTCCTTTCTGTCTCTGATGCTTTATCACTGAGTAAGAGCAGCTATATGGCCAGAAACAGTGTATATAATGCCTAGCAGAAAAAATGTCTGATCAACTGCAATCATCCTCTTCCTTTCTCCTTCTCCTTCTTCTTCTCCTCTTTTCCCCAAGTAGAAAATGATTTTTATTAATTTTACCTACTCCAAAATTTATATTATTAAGAGATGTGTTGTGTGCTGAGAAGGCAGAGCCAAGCAGTTAGTGGACTTGGTTTCAAGCCCAGGCCGTGGAGGTACATTTTCTTTGTGTTCCATGACAATTTTGAGCAGTGATAGTTTTGAAGTAAGCTCTCTGGTTCAACTATAGTATTCCCTACTACTTCTCTTATCCAAACACCTCATGAAGGTGAAAAGTCCTCTCATCCTGCTCTCAACTGAAAACTAAGGGATGACTGACACAGAAAGGATTAATAATCATTGTGCTTATGCTAAGTCACTGTTTCTCTATAAAACATCTTCCGTTATCAACATCTTACCAAAAAGATGTCCTGTGCTGAATTTGATAGGTTCAATTATTCTTCATAGATGCCCACACCAGTATTTCTTCAGATACTTGAAATTTCTTAAAATGGCCAGGTTTGTGTTGAGCTGAGACCACATTCTTGTGGCACTGATTTCCCTGCAATGACTGGCAAAAATGACATTCACATTGCAGCCCTGCAGAGGACAAACAAATGTCTTTTTGCTGTGCTCCTTTTGGAACACAGCCTCCCCACCACTGCTTGAGTAATAGGTGAAGCTGTTGAAATTTAATGAGTCTGCAAAGAAGCAGTGACTGCTGTGTCGTACATCAACTACAACTAGTACTAGCTTTCCTGTCTGATCCTGGCTCCAGACATGAGTTACACTTTGTTCGTAGTCATGAAGGACCCAACACCCAAATGCTGAATTCTCAGGATCCAGGCAGAGACAGTATTTAATTCTTCTCCCACTCTGCTCATGTAAAAGAACAGCAGTATCGGTTTGCCTTTACACAGACTTCTGCAATAGCAAACGGTCACATTCATCAGATGAATGTTTCATATTCATAGATCTATCAAGGAAATGGTTCAACATCAACTGATCAACATCAACAGTGGAGAAGCCCAAACCTCACAATACTGAGGGCTGCATTATCAATTTGCCAACAGCCTATGGCCTGCACAGAATTCTCATGTTATATTTAGATAATACGTTTAATCAAAACGAACAAACGTAACTATGATACTTGGTTCTATTTGTTCCTTACCTGACAGGGTGTCCCAGTTTTGATCCTCCCCTGCTTTCCGTGTACAAGCTCTCGAAACTGAAGGTACAGTTTGGAGGACAGGAGCAGACAAATGTAAATGTTCAGAGCACTGGCTGAGATAGAAAACTCAGCTTCTGTTTCTCAGTCTAAAACTCCTTTGGCGGCTTTTACAGTTCACCAGACCTACCTGCAAGAATGTGAAGGACATTTGTTTCATGTGGCTGTCTTGAGCCAAACTGACCCAACAATAAGTGCAGTTTTCAAATGAGATGTATTGATTGAAACGGCCAATTGCAGTGAGTTTGCTACCACTAGATTTTGTCTTCTCATGTTGTCAAATTAATTTCTGCCTTTGATTTTCCTGCTATCTGCAATGAACTTCCCACCCTTTAAGATGTAATATAACACTAAAATGGAGCTTTAAGTAACAGAGCATTTGAAAAGAGGAGAAGTGGAAGCCAAGAGCGATTATCCACGCTGGACACCCACTTTCAGAGTGGATAAATCATTCTCTGGACATGTCTGTCTTTCTTTACAGTAGTTATAAGCTGGTTTACAATATTGGATTAGACAGATGGATTAGATTTACCAGTGCATAGAAACCACTTCTGACTCGAAGAAGTCTCATTGCTGGAAGCTGTTGGCACCTGACAGCACACAGCAAATTGGTGTATTTTTTTGCCGTGATTCTTATTAGGAATCCATTTTTGACCATTGACAAGAGACAGATTGCTGAGTTAGGCAGACCATCTTAAGTTCTTACCAACTTTTAAATGGCAGGAATTTGCTGATATAGCTTGGACATTTAGCTGGGAATACCACAGAAATGAAGTTTCAGCTTAACTAGGTCTACCAGGAAACAATCCTTTTTCTTCACTGATGTGAGTTTCACTGGGGTGGTTTGGACGGGAATAGAAAAACAACATTTAAGACTTGTTTGCCAGAAGGCTTGTACTCACTAGCTCCAAATCTGCTTGGAAGTGATCTGCATCTCAATCAAGTTCTTCTTATGTATTAAGTGTGAAGGAAATATAGTAAGTGTGCTATATATAAGAACTCCTGTATGATTGTGTTTGCGCTGCGTGTTGAAATGGCAGTTCCTAACTGCTACTCTATAAAATTTCAGTCTTTTCCAGGGAAACTTCCATCTTGAACGATTTTTTTTTACTCAGGTAACTTTCTTTACTCTCGCATTTAAATAGCCAGAAACCATCTTGCTAATTATATGCTGTTTACATATCCAAAAGTTATTCACCTGTGATGACATAATTCACAAGTCATCATCACTGCACTACGTTGTAGTCCTGTTTGCTGTCATGTTGCACTGCACTTTAAAAACTTCCCCACATCATGGCCATCTACATTTCTGCCTGTCCTCTGTGAGGAGGAAAATATTTCATGAGATATGCTCCTGATCGTATTGCCTGATCAAATTTAATCACAGCCATGACCCCATGGTCCTCCTCCTGCCTCCCATTAGCGCTTTCTCATTTCAAACTGCCAGGACCTATTCTCAGTAATGATCTTCCTTGCAAGGTGTATGATATGCAACAACATTACCTCAGTAATAATATCATATTTTTTTGTAAAGTGGCTGTCTGCATGCAAGTCTTTGCCCATTTATTTATTTTCATCACTTTATCTACCATCAGCAACGTCCTTCCTTCTTCCATGGGCTCAGAATAGCACGTACTTCCCCCTGCCCTCCATTATAGCTTTAATCTCCAATGGCATGGCAATAAATGCTCACAATTTAACTTCTGAATGCTGTGTGTGTAAATATATCCATACTCTCTATTGCTCTGCCTACCAAACATCAGCTTCTCCTCCTTCATCCCAGTGTCCCGCAGTCACAAGCAGTAAACAGAACAAAAATGCAAACGTGTCCTCTGCAGTGCATTTGTATTTGCACCCTGCACTGGTCTGTGGAGCTGGGAGCTGATGGCAAAAAGTTTGTGTGGAAAAAAAGAAGAGTATAACACAAAGAATAACATCAGGAATGTATTAGTTTGTTACTACTGCAATGCATTGGGGCCAGAGGATCTCAACAAGAGCAGCAGGAGAAGGAGGCTATTGAACAATTCCCCCCCTCCATGCAAATGTACTTGAAGGAGATACAGCTAGGACAATACATCTACCCCTGGATTATAGTGTCACCTATGTCAAGCACAGCAGAAACAGGAATACTACATGAGAGGGGACAAGACAAGAGTGATGACAGCCCAGGCAGTGCCTTCACCAACCAAGTTGCAGTCCTGCATCATCTGAACACAACTGTCAGGGCAGGGCACTGACAACAAGGGCTACTGACAGTCTCAGAAAGATGAGCTGAGGAACGAAGTTGCAGTTCCATCTGGGAAGTTCCCCCACTGAAGAGCAGCGGGAGATGGGGCCAAAGACAGAACTGGAGAAAGGCCCACAAGATAGGTCTGAACGGTCCATCTAGGAGGCAATGTCAGAGACCTGACTGGAGATGGATACATTTAACAAGATATGGCCAAGGTCCATCCAGGAGACAGGGACAGAACTGATTAAACATACAGTATGGATCAGACGAGGGTTAAAGGCCCAGGATCGACATTAAATGGAGCTGCTGAGCCCATGGGCAGAGGGTGGGGTTAGGGGCCTCAAGTAAGGCTGGCCAGGAAAATTAATTCCTATTTATGGCACTGATGCTCTTACTCCTAACTCCCTGGAACGTGGAAAAGCAAAAAAACCAGACCTCAAGTGACTTGCTTTTCAAAATTTTTCCTCTCTTCTGGCCTTAGAACATCTCAGTCAACTCTTTAGTTTCGTAGCCTGCAAGATGTAGCTAATCTAGACACTTAGATTGTTCCTGCTGTTGTTAACGCTCCACTAGCATGGTACTCTTGTCTTCACAATTCTGATTCTTCATAAGACCATGGTAAGGACGCTGGTACGTGCAACACTGTTCTTTGCTCACTTCAATGAGCGTTATAGAAGCAGATTGCTTTTGGCAACAGGTTAGCCTGTTTTCTAGTACAAAACTAAAAACAGTTTTTCACATACATCTATGGAAACCTTTCTTCTCATCGAGCTATATTAAGAATTTTGTATCAGTCATTCTCTATTGTAAAAAAATTGGTGATGCATCTAGCTATTAAATGGTTTTCCCTCTTCTTTTGCCTATCCCCTGTAACTGTCAACATGTAGGAGATGAGAATAAACCTTTGTTTTCAGTCATTGGTGTATTTCTATTAGAGCAAAACACTTGTGTAGACCAGGAAAGCCACATTCTGTCTCAAAGGAACTTGTTCTTGCATAAAAATAAGGTTAGGTCTATCAGCCTGAATCATCTCAAAGGCTTACTGAGCTGCAGAAACACTGGTAGCTGAAATGCAGATGAGACCAAAGCAAACACTGACCTAAGAACTGTGTCCGTTATCAATTGCCATTTTGTCATCTTAATTCCAGTGAGATGTACTGAATAATTTGTCTTGCTGTTTTTGTTTGTTTACTAGAACAGAATCGTGCATTGCATCCTTTGCCTCTGGTCCCTGAGGGTATACTTTGTCTGTTCTGATACTGTGCTGAGGCAAGACCAGATTATCCACCATTTGGCAAGGCAGTTTAGCTTATTTTGGAAGAAACTGTGGTTATACAGTCAAGAAGGGAATTTCTGTATCATCTCTGTGTGAACTATCAGGGCATTGTAACTCTTGTGATTTCCAAAAAATCTCGCCACCCAAATGTCGACTTGATCTTTTCCTTCCCAAAGCAGGGGAAGAATTCTGTTGCAGTTGATTGTTTTGGTTTTGTTTTTTTTTTCATTTTACATCTATGATGTTATATTTGACCAAAGGTACAATCAAAAAGCCTGCATAAGAATTGGGAAAAAACGTGAAGTTAATGAAGAGTGTAGAAGCTGTAACCCTTTATTTAAAAAGCCACATATATGCCTGCAAAACTTTTTTTGTTTTTTTCAGAAGACAAGTATCATTTCCATGATGTAGAACTCCACTGTGCCTGAGGTCAGGAGCTCCTGACTGTTGTCTCTTGGCACTAAACAAAATTTAATTTTATTCTCACTAATGAATATTGGACAGTTCCTTACTGCGCACAGTATACTTATTTACCTTTTATGTCCTTACTTCAAAAGAAAATCTGGTTGATTAATAGGACCATAAAACAATTATCAAGGCATTGTCTTCATCGTTGAATCATTTACTCCTGGATTATCTCAGTCGCTGAAAATCAAGTTCTAGTAAATTCACCTTCTGTTTCTCTATCAACATTAAACAAATCTACAAGCCAAATAAATTCTTATAAATTTTCTGAGGGACAAATATTCATAGATTCATAGAACGGTTAAGGTTGGAAGGGACCTTTAAGATCATCTGGTTCCAACCCCACTGCCATAGGTAGGACCACCCCCCCACTAGACCAGATTGCTCAAAGCCCCATCCAGCCTGGCCTTGAACACTTCCAAGGAGGAGGCATCCACAACCTTGGAATGTATTCCAAGACACATACTTGTATTTTCCTCTTTTTTAAAAAAAATAATACCTCATAGTGAAGTTAAAATGTCAGTGACTTTTTTTTGAACAAAACTGATATACGTTATAAAGTGGGATCAATTTGCTATTCAAATGACTGCTGCGATCAATATATCTCCCTGGATATCAAGCCTCACACATCAGTCTAATCTGAATTTTATGTCAGACCTGCTATTAGAAATTGAGTATAGTAGTTTGTGAAAAATGGAAATATTGGAAAGATAGAAGGTATTCTTTTGTGTTATTTATAAAAATGTCAGATTTGTCATTGTATTATTTCTTTTGTATCATTTTTCACATGTGTAAGATGAGAACAAATAAGCAGCCATAGTTTGTAATGCTTTTAATGACAAAAATAAAAAGGTACAATGCAATAGACAGTCAAATTCTAAACGCATATTGAAGTAACTTGGTGATATATCCTTGGGATCATGCAAGAAAATTAGATGTTAGCAGTTTTATTACTTGAAATAGTAATTGATTTCTGTTGTTAGGTGCCCTGGAGCTTTTCTTTCCCACTTTTCTAGGCTTAGTGTGGAGACACTTGCTTGCACCCCTCTCTTCTTAATACATATGACTTCCATAAAGCCTTTTAGCATTGCTCTCTGCCAACACTGGAGCTCTCTTGGAGCCAGGCTGATTTATACCAGCTGAGGATTTGTTCTAATGGCTCTTTTGGGACTTTCTTCACCATTACTACCAGATATCATACTGAGAGCTGTGATTGACGGCCTGGCTATACTCTTCAGTTGTTTCAGTGAGCTCAGCTGCCTTTGTTCCACCACATTAACCATTCGGCCAATTTGATTGGGACAAAATTGCTTAACACCGAGTGTTGGGTATCTACTTCCTTTCAAATGTCCAGATCCTCTTGTGTTCCCTGGTGGTGCCAGGGGACACTCCATTCTATTCAGAAAGTCAAGCCAACAGGACTTAAATGCTGTAACCAGATGAAGATCCACAATTCCAGTGAGTTAAAAGCAGAAGGCGCAATGGTCTGCTTTCCTCGGGTGAAAACACCATGGGTATTAAGAACCTATGTTGCTAGAAGATGGAGTCTCAGTAAATATCAAACATATTGTTCTACTGCTGTACCTAGTGGAGCACAGTAAATTGACTTATCCAGTTCTAAGCGGTAGAAGCCAGTCAAAACCCAGAGAATCCACATGATAAAATCTCAAGATACAGGAATTTGAAAAGAATTCAAGAAACGACAACAAAAACTTTTGCGAAGTTCTAAATATCAATGGTGCATACGGTAGATACTTCAAGTGCACTCAATTATACCACATCCGTGAATTGGCAATGGAAAAATCCGTTTCCAGCAACAGAGATGACTTGCAGCTGCAGCTAATAGAGTGAGGGATGTGAATACAGAGAGCACTTATATGATGAAGGCAAGACCGGCAATCAGTTGTATGCTTCAAAGCAATAAAGCACAATCAATCTGACAACAGGGCTCCATTGTTAACTGTGGCTTTCTATTGAAAGCAGTTGCACAATGGAAGGGCCCTGTGAAAGAGCAGCCTTGCCCCCAACCCTATCACATTCTTCTCTGTGGTGTTTTGTTGTGTGTTTTTTTTCTTTACCCTTTTTCTCCCCTTCACTTTGTAGCTGAGATTTCCTTATTAGGGGACAAAACGTCAGCACGTTTAAAATGTTGTAAGTTGTCTTTGCTTATATTTTGTTCTGACTTCTCAGTAGCTCAGGTCACACAAATGTCTCACTGCAGGCTATGGCTGACAGCCAATAAAGCAGGTGCAACTCTATAACATCCAACGGCATAATACTGTTTGGGTACCCTATAGAGTGACCACATCAGTATGCATTGAAGAAGACGACACAAGTGTACTTTTCTTAGGTTTTGGTATGAATGGGATGAACAATGCAAAGATCACTGTTCAGTTATGTTAAGAAGAAAATGTTCTTTCTTCTTCCCCAGTCAGCAATTTTTTTGCCAAACCTCTCTTTCCCTTCTGCCCCTCCACCCCGTGTGGACAACCTAATATTAATATTCCTGGGAAGACGTAGCTCTTTTCAGCTGAGCTTGCTCTTCGGAATAGTACAGTCCTGTCCCTAATCATTGCATAATTCTTAGTTTCTAAAGCTTTTGAAATGTGCATTTTCATTTTATGAAATGCTCATCATTAAGAAGTTTCTTAGAACTGCACTGCCTTTTAAATACTCTCCTGTGTTGAGCCACAATGGCTGCCTGACTGATACCAGCCTTCTTTTATGAAAAGCCTTGACAGGTTTACATCAGTCCTGATCCCATTTTCATGGCACATAGAGGCATCCCAAACATTTACAGAAAAATAATAACTAACTGCTAGCCCGTGAATTGAACGTCTCACTGTACAATTTAAAGATGGATAGCAATATGAAGAAACACTTGACGGGGAAAGAGCGAGCACCTAACAACCATGGAAATGGTTATAAGAAGTTGAAATCATCAAGATAAGATCATGGTCTTTATTATGTGCAGTAACTTAAATTGCGGTTTTGCTCTCACTGAAATCAATGGCAAAAATCCACAGCCTTTGATTACAGCAGGGTGCAATGTGGGGAAAAAAGGCAGCGCACATGTGAAGAGAAAGGATATATGAAAAAGGCAGGTACCACTATTATGATCTGATAAACTTTGTCATCTTCTTTAGAGTCAGTCATCTTGCAGTGGCACTGGCAGGTATACTGAATGCAAAGTAAGTGAGAATTAACTATTCACTGTAACAGCAGGAACCTGAAAGTGTTTGCCTGCCCTGTATGTCTGGAGATAAGAAAAAAGGATTCAGTTTCTCTTTGTGTTTTGGGAGCCTACAGGATTCTGTAAGTCCTTTAATAAGCAAGTAAAGAAAAGGGATGTGTTGGCAGCTGAAGAGATACCCTCTTTGTTGTAAAATGCTCCACAAGCTCTGAAGTAGAAAGCTGAAGCTGTTTGCTTTGTTCGATGCATGATGGTAATCAGGCAGCTTATTTTCTGGTCTTCAGAGGTGTGGCTCCATATAAAAGGAAACTAAAAGCAATATAAATCCATGTAAGGAGGTGGTTTCACTGAATCCTCTATGTCCAGGTACAGAGTACTAGAAGCCATGCGGGTCCAGAAGGAAGGACAGATCAAGAATGGCAATATTCATACCCATATAACATCTCTGTATAACTCAAAACTCATCCAACTGGCACAAAAATGTGTCCCAGATTAAAACCACCGGTGATTCATAACTTATTTTTAGGGTAGTAACCTAACAGGCCAAAATGCAAAGCAAAATCAAATTTCATTATTAAAAGCAAAATCATGGGAGGATACACAAGGAGGTATCTCTGTATGTGTCCTGTTTTATACACTATGACTAGACATCTGCTTTTTGTCACTGGATATGAGAACATTTGTTTTGAACCAATATAACCATCCTCAGTTTCTCCTTTGGATTTATATCATACCTGTTTGTTTAAATCATGACTGAGAATTATTAATTTCAATTACAATGATTTCAATCATTCTGCTCTGTGTGCCATTACAAGGACCAGACTTCAGAAATATATATTTATTGGCTAAACATACAAGGACATAGTTGCATTCATATTGAACAGAAAAATTGTTTTGAGCGTAAAAGAAGAAAAAAAAATAAGTATTTTCACTTAGAAAACTGTTTAATGTTTAATCCGTATATTAATATTTAGTCCTTTCTTGTCTTGCAAACCATATCTGATTATTTTTTGTTTTCCATTCAATTGCTATTTTAAACTGTCAGAAAAAAACTTGGATTTCTTTCGTTCAGATAAGTGGGATTATGCTAAGTAAAATCATGAAATCCTCCAAATAAATAACATAGGCCACCAGCATCTTGCATACATTATTTGCACAACTGGACAGTTTGCATTAGTCGTCTTGTAATATGCACCTGAACATGGTTTGTATAGATTGAAGGAAAATTGAAATTCCTCAGGAATGATTGGTGCACCATAGATCAGTTAGAGGTCATCGTGTTATTTAGTATTTTATGGTGAATAAATCAGATGCTCACTTCAAAATTCCCCTTTTATATGAGCTATAATACATCGAGTTCTTTATGGCAAAGGAGTGAATTTTTATGAACTGAAACTGAACCACATTATCCTGTAAAGTAATGGGGCAGCTACACATATAATAGGACATTGCTCACTTTTTTTTTTTTTTT